>JBBUKS010480451.1:4118-16658 GCA_038050645.1 Hedychium gardnerianum
GGATGAATTTGTATGTCTTCTTGGCCTTCTGTAGGCTGGAACATCAGCACCTCTTGAATAGCTTGTACTGAGGTGTCTTGAGTTCGACGCTAAGTATTTTTCTGACCGCTGACTGGTCTTCTTTCACCTCTCTGACTCAATTTTTCACTAGGAACTTGATTTTTTGGTGAAAAGTGGAGACTGCTGCTTGGAAAATACTTAGCGTCGGTCTTCCTAGTATGACGTTGTACGCAGAGGCTGTGTTTATGATAATGAAAGTCGTACACCAAGTCCTCATCAGCAGTTCCTCTCCCAAGGAGAGGGAGAGATCGATCTGACCGAGCGGTTGCACTTCATGCCCTGTGAATCCATACAAGGAGGTGTTCATGGGGCGAAGCTCTTCTCCCTCAAGCTGCATTTGGTCAAATTCTTTCTTGAAGATGATATTGACAAAGTTGTTCGTGTTCACAAACACTCTCTTCACTGTGTAGTTGGCGATGAGAGCTTAGATCACCAGAGCATCATCATGAGGAGTCTCTATTCTTTCCAAATCTCCAGGCCCGAAGCTGATTGAGGGGCTGCTTCCTTTTCCTCAACTGATGCTAACTCCATAGTTTTCCAATCTTCTGCCATGGGCTTTCCTAATTCTATTGGAATCTCCTTTTATTGGGCCTCCCGAGATCATATGAACAGTTCCTCAGGGATCAACCTTGCCTTTAACTTTTTTTTATCTTTATCCTTCTCTCAATCTATCTCCTTACGAGATCGGGATGAGCCTCGGGGTTCACTAGAGGGCGAGTGAGTCCATCGACCTGACTGGCAGTCACTATCAGTGCAGTGAGTGGGATGTCGAGGAGAGTGTCGGGAAGGCTCGGGGGAATTTTTGCTCAACGGACTTTGATCAACTTTTCGTCGATTAGCCACTCGTCGTAACTCCCTTGCATACTACTGGCACTCTCGAGTACAATGGCTTTCTGACTGATGATAGGTGCCATAATGACCCAACATCCTGGGAAGCCCTCGGCCTTACTCAGGAGTCAAGGTCGGAGTAGCTTCCACCATTTGCACAATCTTTTCTCCCTTGCGGTTCACAGGTTCCTAATTCCGTAAAGGTAGAGGAGGAACTTTGCGCTCTAACTAGGAAAGGTGAGAGTAGGAGCTGGAACTTTCTTTCTTCTTACAGACTAGGCTCGTTCAACATGAACATATTTGAGTGTCCGGGCTTGTAAGCTGTCAAAATCAACTGGGGGCTTCTTTACTAGAGATCTAAAGAAGTCTCCATCTATTAAGTCTTTTGAGAAGGTACTAATCAGTATATCTGAGGTAACCAAGGGAACATCCGTGGCTACCCGGTTGAACCATTGTAGATATTCCTTCCAGGGGTCTTTGGGTTTTTACTTGAGAGAGAATAGATCGAGTGGAGTTTTTTGATACCTTCGGCTGGTGGCAAAATGCTGCATGAACACCACCTTGAATTCTTCGAAGGACCGAATGGAGGAAGTGGGGAGCCTATTGAATAACCTTTGAGCCAAGCTCGTCAAGAAGACTCGACATTTGATGTCATTTATATACTGATGTAATAAGGAAACATTTTCAAATTTACATACATGGTCCTCAGGGTCGGATGCTCTGTTGTATTCCCCAATCTACAGCACTCAGAAAAGGGTGCAGTAGTTCATTTTGAAGGATGCTCCTTGCAAATGGAGGGCCTTGGGGGACCTTCAGTCCGCTAGATGCAAGAACTTTTCCTTGTAAAGGATCTCGATGTGGGGTCTTCCCAGAAGATTCCAAGGATAGCACCCGTACAACTAATGTCCAAATTCAGGTGGGGATTGTAGCCGGGGAGTTTCGATCAATCGGGTCGATCGTTGATGAGGCACTTGCAGTGCTTCCGCCAATCGGGGCGGCATCTCAGACGGTGAAGGGTTGGGTGTTAGCGGTTGGCTATTGGGGTTGTGCTTGCAACACCGCCTGCACCGTGGTCGCAACCAGCTTGTTGAAATCATCCATGGTCAAGGTGACGACGTTGGGTCTTCCGGTGTCATCCATCTCAACATCTCAGTTTAGGTCTTAACTCAGTGTTCTTACAAACGACGTTAATTTGATCTTGCCTAAGACCTCCAATGTACAAGCCACTGATGAGCTAGTGTAAGGGTTGACTGAGTCGTCACTCACCAAGGAATAGGAGGAATTCTCGCGAAGAGCTGTCAGGGCCTTATGGGAGAAAACAAGGAGAACGAGAGTTAGAAAGACGATCAGGGGGTGCCCCGACTCAGTCACTCCGATGCTCAAGTAAGATTTTTGTGGACCGGAGGTGAGAGATCAATAGTAGAGTCTATATAAGTCTTCTTTTCTATGAGTGTGCATGTACCTTCGCTCACGGAAACAGACGACCTTTTATAGAGCTATAACTATGTTTCCATGTTCTCCACGTGCTCCGTAATGAACGCTTACATTGCCCGCGTCCTCTGGAATAAATGGCTATGTTGCCCACATCTTCCGGGATAAACTACTATGTTTCCCGCATTCTTCGGGGATAAACGGTTACGTTTCCCACGTTCATCAGGAGAGGGTAGTCACGTCCTCCTTTTCAGTGAGTGACGGCTCAACGTCGCATCTACAAGAAGTCAAGTAGACCAACTTTGATGAGATGTGATCTTGGAGTCAGGAGCCGACTGAGCGTCGGTCGGGGGACTGAGCATCGATCAGGGAACCGAGCCATAAGCATGGATCCTGGAGTCGAGAGCTAACTGGGTGTTGGTCGAGGGACCGAGCCAAAAGCGAGGATCCTAGAGTCGGGGCCGACTGGACGTCGATCGGGGGACCGAGCCGGAGTCGGGGGGGCCATTGGGGAGCTGGTCGCGGGACCAATCCGAAAGATGTTATCCTGGAATCGTGGCACATTAGACATCCTGAGCAAGGGTACCATCCGAGCGATAAGATGAAATGGATGATCCTCTGTTGATTTTGACCTCTATCTCAGTAGGACTACTGACCGTCTTTCGTACATGTGACAGTTTTTGATTGCCTCCCATATCATTAATAAATAAGAGATTAACCCAGTAATACCGAACCTAGGGTGACCGACCCGACCTATGGAAGTTTTTCACCGGCCACCAGAATAAATCAGAAAGCGCTAATGGAAGCTCATCTAGATGATCAGTATTCTTAAATTCGCTTCTCACTGGAAGAAAAATCCTCTACAGTATACCATAACTAAAATTCAAACCTTATATTTCTTAGTTATTCATTAAAATACCTAACTATTATACTATTATTCCAGGGAGCCTCCTATATCATTAATGAAAGTGTGCTTCATGTGTTGCTACCTTGTACCACTGAATGATCAAATGGTGGATAAAATAATGAAGTATTCCTGCCAATGTTAATGGTATTGCAGCCGAATTCACTCAAAGTTCACTGAAGTTAGCTGTCGTAGAAACCCACAAAGTTATAGCAGAAAGTCATCCACAGACTGTTAAGATGTCAAATGCGTACACTTAAAAGGAAATAAAAAAACCTAACTACTCCAAGTAGGCAATCTCTCAGAGTACACCAAACTGTCCCAAACAATAGTTCTCACCGACCGATCACAGAGAATTAAACTAAAAGCAACACTCTTTAGGAAGGCGTGAGTACTCAAATTGTCTTCTGGGATCGAAGATTGATTAGTACATAAAATATTATCATCATAAGATTTAGGAATCAAATCCTGACTAATAACTAAATTCCTACTCTTTCTCATATACTGATCACTATTCGAACTAATAATCATCCGTAATTTATCTTTTTCATATTGATCTTGAGACAAATTAACAAGGACGCTGAGAGCAAGCATTTTATTTTTTGCCACCGTGAGTACTAAAAGTTCTTCAATAAACACTCACCTCAAGGAGCCATTTTATATGTGAAAACAATAAACAGTCAACTTAAGGTGTAGCTGGCTCAAATGAGTCTTTGGAAAGAATAAGGGACAACCAACACAAAAAAGCTCGGAGAGGAAGCAATATGCTATGACCTTGGGGGGAAGTAAGCAAACAAATACAATTACAATTACAACTTGCTAAAAGTATGCTCAGACTGCTTATGCTCACAGGTAAACTATCAATAGGTGTCTTTTGATTTTCAAAACTCAACTTATTCAATTTTGACAAGTGAGTAATGCTCTTGGGAAGCACCACTATTCCGACTTCAGACAGTTCAAGTTGGCAAAGGTTCACAAGGTTTTCAATACCACTGGGTAACTCTTGTAGATTGCTATTATCATTCAGATTCAGTTTTCATAGCTAAGAAAGCTGACATAATGATTTACCCGAATACTTGTCTCTGTAATTTCAAGTTGATAAAGATTTGAAAGGTTCCCAATGCCACTGTGTAACTGAGAAAGCTTGTGGCAACCATTCAAGCCCAGCATTTGCAAGTTAGGCAGCTGACATAAGGATGAAGCAATTCTGTTATTGCAGTATCTGAGAGTTTAATGCCAGCACAGGTTATAAGATCTCCAATATGACTGGGTATTCTGAAAAATCTTGTACATCCATCTAACTCTAAGGTTTGCAAGTTTCGTAATTGACAAAACGATATAGGTAATTCTTCTATATCTATTCCAGAAAGTATAAGGTGATGGAGGTTCTTTAGTGCTCCAATTCCACTAGGTAAGTTAGAGAGATTTTTGCAACCATTCAACTTCAGAGTATGCAGACTCGATAGTTGACACAATGATTCAGGAAGACCACAAATGTTTGTATGGGATACTCCAAGATAACCAAACTCAAGAAGTTCACCTATGCCACTAGGTAATACTATGGGAAAGATCTAACAGTAGAAGCTTGGACAAGTGACAAACTGATTCAGGAAGTTTTTGGAGTTTTGCATGACTAATTTGAATGGATTGGAGGTTAGTAAGATACCTAATATTATTTGGTAACTCCACAAGCATTTTGCAACCGTTTAACTTCAGGATTGACAGTTTCTGTAGGTCATATTCATGCAGACCCGTGACACTTGTTCCAGAAAGCCCAACATCATGAAGATTGGTGAGATTTTAAATTCTGAAGGGAAGCTCGGTAAGGTTTATGCAGTAATCCAATATCAAGGATTATAAGTTGAACAACTAAGAAATAGACTCAGGCAACCTTTTGATGCTAGATTCAGAAATTGCTAGACATTGCAGATTCAAGAGATTGCCTAATTCATTTGGCAATTCTCTTAACATAAAGTATTTATTCAAAATCAGTGTTTGGAGGTTATAAAGTTGGCACACAAATGCAGGCAGGATTACAATGAACTTATCACAAATTTGAAGGCAGCGTAGGTGAATGAACTTTAAATTCATGATTGATGATGCTTTGACTGGTTTCAAGGTTGCCTCCTTATTTGTTGTGAAGTCTCCAGAGTCACCATGGACTTTCAACACCAAGGCCCTTAAACATGACATTGTCATGTCTGATGAAATTGACAGAAGTTTGGGGAGTGTACCATCTAAACTCTGAAAAAAGAAAGTTCACAAGTTATTTTTTATTTTAAGATAGTAGGATTTATGTGTTCTCTTGCAGCTCAACGCATGTAAATGACAAACTTGATCAGAAATAGTGCCCATGTCTCCCTGACTAGGAACGCATTCTCCTTCTGACATCTTCTCTGAAAGATTGTATATCAAATCATGCATAATGAAGGTTCCATCCCAAGATTTCTCAAAGAATGACATCCTTTGTAACTCGTAAAAGTAGTGGCATGCAATAGCTTCAACTCTTTTACTTCCCTCAGATGCAACATACTCTTGTGCCATCCATATCTCACTAACTCATGTTTTTCAAACTAGTAACCTCTGGGAACATTGAACAGAAACAAGAAACGTGGTTTCAGATACTTGGGCAAAAGATAGTAACTTGAGGAGGAGGCAATGGCAGCAGTGAAAGAGGCAATATGCTATGAATTTGGGGGGAAGTAAGCAAACAAATACAATTACAACTTAATAAAAGTATGGTTAGATTTATGTTCACAAGTAACTATCAATAGGTGTCTGCTGATATTCAAAACTCAACTTATACAATTTTGACAAGTGTGCAATGCTCTTGGGAAGCACTACAATTCCGACTTCAGACAGTTCAAGTTGGCGAAGGTTCACAAGGTTTTCAATACTGCTGGATAACTCTTGAAGATTGCTATTACCATTCAGATTCAATTTTCTTAGCCGAGAAAGATGACATAATGATTTAGGTAACTCCCGAATACTTGTCTCTGTAATTTCAAGTTGATAGAGATTTGAAAGGTTCCCAATGCCACTGGGTAACTGAGAAAAGCTTGTGGCAACCATTCAAGTCCAGCATTTGCAGGTTAGGCAGCTGACATAAGGATGAAGGCAATTCTGATACTGCAGTATCTGAGGGTTTAATGTGACACAGGTTAGTAAGATCACCAATATGACTGGGTATTCTGAAAAATCTTGTACATCAATCTAACTCTGGGATTTGCAAGTTCCATAATTGACAAAGCGATACAGGTAATTGTTCGATATCTGTTCCAGAGAGTATAAGGTGATGGAGGTTCTTCCAATTCCCCTAGGTAAGTTAGAGAGATTTCTGCAACCATTCAACTTCAGAGTATGCAGACCTGATAGTTGACACAATGATTCAGGAAGATCACAAATGTTTGTGTGGGATACTCCAAGAAAACCTAACTCAAGAAGTTCACCTATGCCACTCGGTAATTCTACAACCATACTATGGGAAAGATCTAACAGTCGAAGCTTGGACAAGTAACAAACTGATTCAGGAAGTCTTTGGAGTTTTGCACGAGTAATTTGAATGGACTGGAGGTTGGTAAGATACCCAATACTATTTGGTAACTCCACAAGCATTTTGCAATCGTTTAACTTCAAGATCGACAATTTCTGTAGGTCAGAAATAGATTCATGCAGACTCGTGACACTTGTTCCAGAAAGCCCAACATAATGAAGATTGGTGAGAATTTGAATTCTGAAGGGAAGCTTGGTGAAGTTTCTGCAATAATCCAATATCAGGGATTCTAAGTTGAACAGCTGAGAAACAGACTCAGACAACCTTTTGATGCTAGATTCAGAAATTGTTAGAAATTACAGATGCAAGAGATTGCCTAATTCATTTGGCAACTCTCTTAACATAAAGCATTTATTCAAAATCAGTGTTTAGAGGTTATAAAGTTGGCACACAGATGTAGGCAGGATTACAATGGACTTATAACAAATTTGAAAGTGGCGTAGGTGAATGAACTTTAAATTCATAATTGATGATGCTTTGACTAGTTTCAAGGTTGCCTCCTGATTTGTTGTGAAGTCTCCAGAGTCACCATGGACTTTCAACACCAAGGCCCTCAAATATTGCATTGTCATGTATGATGGAATTGACAGAAATTTGGGTAGTGCACCATCTAAACTTTGACAAAAGAAAATCCGAAAGTTCTTTTTCACTTTAAGATAGGAAGATTTATGTGTTCTCTTGCAGCTCAACACATGTAAATGACAAACTTGATCAGAAATAGTGTCCAAGTCTCACTGAATAGAAACACATTCTCCTTTTGACATCAACTCTGAAAGATTGTATATCAAATCATGCATAATGAATGTTCATCCCAGGATTTCTCAAAGAATGACATCCTCTGTAACTCGTAAAAGTAGCAGCATGCAATATCTTCAACTCTTTTACAACCCTCAGATATAATATACTATTGTGCCATCCATAATCTCACAAACTCATATTTTTCAAATTTGTAACCTTTGGGAAACATTGAACAGAACAGGAAACATGGTTTCAAATACTTAGGCAAAAGATAGTAACTTAATTCAAGAGCTAGCAATATTACATTTTCAGTTGAGTCCCATAATGTACTCTCCAAGGCATCTACCCATGTCTGCTTATTAGTTTGATAGCTAAGAATGCTGCCAAGAGTTTTCAAAGCCAAAGGCAATCCCTTGCACTTTTGAACAATCCTCTTTCCAATTTCGACTATTTCAATTTTTGGGGGATTGTAACCTCTGTAAAATACATGAGTACTAAGAAATGCACACTCATGGAACATATCCCAGGATAAGTCTAGTGGCAAGACATCCAAATGATAAGTTTTGGTAAGCTTCCACATGTTTTCATCCCTTTCACACCGTGAAGTGATGATAAACTTAACAATTCTAACACCACATAAGGTAGCCTGCAAAGTTTCCCTCAGACTTGGATTTAGGTCTTCAATATCATCCAGCACAAGCAGAAGTCTTTTCCCAGCCAGTTCTCTCTGCACAATTGTTTGAAGATCATTTGGTTCTTTTTCATCACAAGATTTTCCAGTTATGGAGCTCAATATAGCCTTAGATAATCTTGCAGCACTGGAATCATCGCTGACATGAATCCATCTTCTTGCGTTGAAATGTTCACACACCACAGGATCATTATATACCAACTTAGTTAGTGTTGTCTTCCCAACACCTGTTGTTCCAACTATTGAGATCATGGAGAACTTACTTCTCCTACGTCCATCTGTAAATGCAAAAGAGTTGGAACTTGCATCAGAGAGTAACCACTGGATGATGTTCTCTTTGTCCTGATCCCTTCCAAATATCTTGTTGGTCAGTGATGAGTCCTTACTATCGCCAAAAAAGCAGTTCTTATCATCATCATCTATGAGACAAAGAGCTTCGGTGTCCTGTGATACTGCAATTCCATATGCCATGGAACTAGAACTTTGGGTATCAGATTGTTTGTCACCTTGAATGCAATCCTCCGGCATAAACTCCAATTTTTTCATTACCAAATCCTCCGTAACACTATTTATTGGATCTGAAGCTGCTGATGAGATGACTTGAGATCTCGCACTCCGCAAATCTCTGTTTGTAGGCTTAACTGAAGAGTCAGAGTCGATTCCCGTCAACAGGATTACTAACTCTCAACTATTTTCTCGAAAATAGTTGTTTTCCTCTTGTTAGGAATTCATGGAGAGATACATTGAGGTTTGTGAGATCTAAGCTTTCTTTGTCAGCCTGTCCAACTTGCTAGGGTTTCCAGCCCTTTGAGATCTCACCAAATAGGTATCTCATATTCTCGATCCTTTCGAAAAGGTTAATAGGGATGTCGAATTTGATGATACATGAAAAGGCAGAACTTTCGGAAATTACCCGCTCCCCATCCTTCTTCGCCGCTTTCTTTCCTTTAGTAGGATGAATAGATCTAGGGTTTCTCTGATGATCCTCTACTTGGATTCGCGTCATGTCATACAGACGCTCATCCACAAGATCCTCCGCATCAACAGCCACATCTTTGAGCTGCTTCAACCACTGGTTGATGGATTGATCTCTCATCTTCCACTTTTGCTCCTTCGCTTCGTACACCAATTCTTTGACATCTTTCAGATTTTGGATGACATCTTTTGAGCTGATGATTGATGAGCTAACGAGGGCATGGAGCTTGCTCGTCGCTGATGCGATGAGGGAGAAGAGCTCGCTAGTCATCGAATGATCTCGAGCACTCTGTCTGCTTTGGCGAAGCTAGACTGGGGAAGAAAGCAAGAATCGAGTAGTGGGCAAGTGGAACAGAGCGACCTCCCTCTCGGTTCCACCTACCTTTGAGGAAGTCTCGATAGCAAGTAAGTCAACGACAACCCTGAGGAATCGGGTGATTTAGTTGGGCCCACATGGTTTCCCAACGGACGCGATATTTGCCAATTAGTATAACATAATATATAATTGGACAGCTGTCTTGGCGATTGTTCAGCTAAAATTTTCATTAATACTCTTTGAGTTTTTTTTTAAAAAAAAACATACTTCCTCAAGAAAAAAAAGATATTTAAAATATAAAATTTTAATATAAAAAAATAAACATGTTGATAAATCTTATTGCCATGAAAGGAAATATATAGATAGGAGAAACAAAAATGCAAAGGGATAGACTGGTTTGTTCAACATAATCAAGCAAAAACACACAGAGAGATACATAGTTCGATTACAACCACCACCTAAGAGAAAAGCAAAATAAATCCATCCATACTTGGCTTGACAAAACTATTGAGACGACTAGCAGCTAAGGAATTGGTGCATCATATAACAAGCTCATCCTCACTTGGCCATCATGACTTTGACAAATTCCTCGTAGTTGATCTGGCCATCACCGTCAACATCAGCCTCACGAATCATCTCGTCAACTTCCTCATCCGTCAGTTTCTCTCCGAGGTTGGTCATGACATGGCGAAGTTCAGCTGCAGAGATGAAGCCATTCTGGTCCTTGTCAAAAACTCTGAAGGCCTCCTTTAGCTCCTCTTCTGAATCTGTATCCTTCATCTTCCTAGCCATCAAGTTGAGAAACTCAGGGAAGTCAATTGTACCATTTCCATCAGCATCAACCTCATTGATCATATCTTGCAGCTCAGCTTCTGTAGGATTCTGACCTAAAGAACGCATCACAGTCCCAAGCTCCTTGGTTGTGATGCAACCTGCACAAATTACATGAAGGTATGAGGCCACATTTTTTGCAACTGTTGGTCATTGATAAGTCATTCCACTACCAAAATGTCACAGCAAATGCAAAGAGCAATGGCCAAACAACTCTCTCCTGTACAGTATATAATATTTTGTATCATGTGCGTAATTATATTAAGAAATTAAGCTTCATCTTTAAAGATATATGCAGATAATACTTGGATGACTCTAGAAACACAGCATCTCTTATCAGCCTGGTATTGTTACTTTGCCAGGCTTGCTGCTACCATAACATAAATCTCATCAACAGCCAGCAATAAATGCAGCAAAATGAAAGCTAATAAAAAAAGATTGATTAGGAAGGGGTGTCAATTGATGATGCATAATGAGTACTTTGTGCAGGAGTGGTAGTAGAGGAAGAAATATTGCAGCATTTGTTCTATGATTCCAGGGTGGACTTGTCAGGTTAGTAATTGATGAAGCAGAGGTTACGCTTCAAAGTAGCTGAGGCTTTTTACAATCAAAATTGGCGAGACTGGAAGATGTTTAATTCAAGAATGGTTTTCAGCCATTTGGTCGGCCAGATGTGGTAGAATCTCCAGAGACGATGAAGTAAACAATGATAAGATGCCGAGAGATTGGTACAACAATATTGGCTATGGTGTTCAACAGGCTCAGCACTGAATATAAGATTACTACTTACTTTGTTCATGGACTAACTGAAGGGCATATTTCTAGACTACCTCAGCTCCGTATTGATGGTTTTGTAAGTTGCAATATATTTTATACTCATGTTTTCAAAAATATTGTGGAGTCCTGCGTTGAAACCCTGCTTCTGTGTCGTGAAGTGTGTTGGCCCGGAGGTAGTAGACTCTGGATCAAAACTGTGTGTCGGTGTTGGCGCACTCCTATCTTTTTTTTCAAAAAATCAACGAATAAGAATACGTATACAGATTGAATTTTAGTGTACCATATTCTCTGTAGAGAATTTGAATAAATTGATTGAAAAAACAACAAATTTAAAGATACAGGAATCCGGTTACGAAAACTTGTCACAAATTACTGGTAGGAGAGAATCACGCCCAATCTGTAACAAAATAAAATAAAAAGGTTTGGTGAGATCATAGATCTCGCTATCACTGTAATCGTCAATTTCTCCGACAAGGCGAAATACAAAGTAAATAAAGAAAAAGCAAACGCCCATTTATCGTTATCGATGTGAACCCAAGTCGTGATGACTGGATCAAATACAGATCCGGGAAAACAAACCCCAAAAGCATAAAACAAAGGCCACCAACGCGCGATGTGGCCCGGATCCAAAACAAAAGGCAGGAGAAAAAATGGGATCGAAGGAGGCATACCATCGCCGTCCTTGTCGAACAAGCTGAAGGCCTCCTTGAACTCCGCGATCTGGTCGTCGGTGAGCTGTTCCGCCATGCCTGCCTCGCGTTCGCTCTAAAAAGGGAGACACGAAGAGCGAAAGATCTGCAAACAAGCACAAGGGGAAAGGAGGACACGAAGAGAGGAGACGGCGCGAGGGCGATTTCTCCGGCGAGGTTGCCACCGCTTCTTCCACGGTTCGCAATCTTATAAGCGGGCGCTATCTTTCTGATTTCCCCAGGACGCCCTTCCTTATTGGGCAAATCAGGGACTTCCCGTGGTCATTTCATTCCAGGCTGTCCCTTCGATTAGTGATCCAGACGTCGTAACCCAGCCGTCACGGCGTCACTCGCTATTTTCGGTAACGTCTCCACTTGAATACTTCAACCGTCCGATCTTAATCGAACGGTTGGTATGCGATCTGTGCAGACGCGGAAGGCGGACATTTGTGTGGGACGCAGCGGAAAGCAGCGGCTCCAGTGAGGGGCGAGATGGTCATTGTAACCGAGATCGTGGCAGGGGTTGTTTCGTCATTTGATGCTAAGTATTGGGTTTTTCTTTCCGCTGCGCTTCTTTATTGGGTCGGTCCTGGAAGGATTTGAAGTTCCTCTTTTACCCTCTACGCGGATTGAACGCGGAGTGGGATGGTGCACGACTGTGATCACAACACGAACGCGTAATCTGTCCGCCCGTGTGATTTGTGGGTTTTGGATTGACATAGATATTTAGATACATACGTGTGATTT
>JBBUKS010480524.1:0-16646 GCA_038050645.1 Hedychium gardnerianum
CCCTCCATGAGGAGAGAAAGAATTAATCCAATTAGAACCTAAGGGTTAGGTTTCTAATTGCCTCTTTTTCTTCTCCCTCTCCTCTCTTGCCGCCAATCACCAAAGGAAAAAAGGTTCCTTTAGTCCGCCGCCCTGCAAATTCAGCCACCACAGCCCCTTCGGCTAGCAACCTCCCACCGTCTAGAAGGACGTCGGAGCCCAAACCTCTGGCCAAAAGTCGTCGGCCAAGAAAAATGTAACTGATGGACAAATTCTGTCCGTCGGCACCTAGCCAGCTCTCTGACCTCTTCAAGCCTCAATCTGGTGAGCAATTATTGCTACCGAAACACTATCGGCTAAGGGTACTTCATCCTTCATCGACAACAACTTTGTTGGACATCGAACAACGAAGAGAAGGGCTAGATAGAACCCTTTTGTCGCATGAACAATAACCTCTCCGATTGTCGTTCAACTCGTTTTCATGCCATCGGGTTGCGTACGCTGCCGGACATTGAAACGAGTAGGAACCCTCTCTCGGATCATTTTGTCTCTCCACTTCGGCTAGTACCAAAGAAGAGACATGGCTCGGACTTAGCGAAGTCGTCTTAAGGAGTTTTCGGCCGGGATATGAATAAAGGCAAGGCTCGATAGTATTTCTTGGTTAATGCCCTTTCCACTCCATGTTATTCATCAAGTGTAACTAGATTAAATTTAGTTTCATAAAATTTTATATTGCGATTATGTCTGCATGAATGTATCTTGTATGCGTGTGGTGTAATAATTAGGTCATTATGTCTTTTATTTTTGCCTCTGCATGTTTACAAAATATGTTTTAGCACACATCCGCATCGGGCTACCCAACATTAGTTTATACTTGCATTTACATTCCAAAGTGATAGTAGATTGTTACTATCATCCTTTATATTTTGTATGAGTTTGCTGCCTCTCTGAAAGACTTTATAGAGAACTTTAGTGGATTTTCCATCGAAAGCGGTTAAGGATCGCGGGCCTTGGAGTAGTAGTCGTTGGACTATGAACCAAGTAAAATTAATCGTGTTCTTATTTTTATTTTCCGCTACTAACTTCTTTGATTTAGTTTTACGAAGATGAAAATAAAAGATTTCAAATGAACAAGATTCACCCCTCTCTCTCATCTCCTACGATCCTACATTTGGTATCATAACAAAGCTGCTTTGAAAAGACTTAACAGTCTTTCTAGCTTTTTCTTTATCTTTTTTTTAAAATAATTTTTGTTCATATTTTTTATCTTGCATTGCTAATCCCAAGTTGAAGTCTTGGAAATCTATTTTAGTTTATCCTGTTTTGCAATAATGACTAGTTCCCACCAAGAAGGTTATAGCACTGTTCATCCACCACACTTTAACAGAGAAGACTTTAGCTATTGGAAACGGAGGATGGAGTGTTTTCTAAAGTTCGACATCGATATATGGTTTAGCATCAAAAAGGGTTATGCACCATTGAGTAAAAATGGAGAACCACTAGATCTAGAAAAGTGGAGTCCCGAAATGAAGAAAAAGGCCCAAATCGAATACAATGCAACAAACACTCTTCAGTGCAGTCTAACAAAAGAGGAACTCAACTGAGTTGGTCCATTCGAGAACTCCAAAGAACTTTGGGACCAACTAGTGTTGATCGCTACCACAAGTGCACGGTTACGTCATAAGTAATAAAAAATATTGATCCCGTAGAGACTAAGGATTGAGCACTAGTGAGTCTACACAACGAATTATCTAGAAAATCGAGTTGGTTGTGGAAGCTTGTCAACTAGAGGAGGAGAGAGAGAGTGTGAGGTCCAAGATGAAAGAGATTGATTGTTAAGAGAGAAATGGTTTGAGAAGGCAATCCTAGGACTTCAGTTTCATATTGATGCTAATTAATGTGCTATGAACTTTTTATTTCCTAATCCTCCATGTTTACAACCTTGTAGTAGTTTTTAACCAAATTATAAGTGTGACCCCGTAAGGATCACCCCAGAGTGCTTACACTATTTGCTTCCAAATGTTACTAAGTAGAAGAGGTAACATAGAAAGTCTGGTTAAAAGATTACCCTTTGTCGCTAAGAGCTCCCTGGTCATACAGTCTATATTACACAAGACACTTTCTAACACAGGATGTTGAAAACCCATTAAGTTATAGTTAGCTAATCATGTATGAAGAATTGCCCCTAATTCAAGGTGATAACTCTAGAAAGTTCGATTAAAAGATTACCCTCTATCACTAAGGGCTCCCCGGTCATACGATCTAGAGTAATTCCCTCTACATGGTGATAATTCTTCATATCCACATGCAAACATTTTACATACACATTAAATCAAGCAAAAGCAAGGCATCACACATATGAAACAATTCATAAACACTTCATAGAAAGAGGAAATTGACAAATCCATAGTTTTTACATCAACATCACATCAATATTACTCCATACATCCGAGAATCAAGGAGATCTACTCCATAGAGGAGGAATTACAATCCAAAGATGAGAAAGAGAGCATTCTAACAATCAAATCCTAGAAAGGAAAAGAAAGGAATGCCTATCTATGACTTGCCCGTGTATTTAGATGAAATCCTCACTTTAGATGTGGACGGATTGTTGGAATCAATGTGAAATTGGACCTCGTAGGTTCCCACAAGGGTGAAACCTCTCCTTTCCTCGAAAAGGGGATCTAGAACCCCTTTTATAGCACACACAGCCGTGTCCCTCGCCCGCACGTTCGTGTGAAACCACACGACCATGTGGCTGTTGGAGTCAGGTAAAGGGACACGGTCATGCCAATTGGCACGACCCAGATGTGAAAAGTCTTCAGGAAACTCACACGGCTGTGCCTTTTGGCACGACCTTTGTGAAACTTGATCTAGTGAAGGTCTTTGGAGAGGCACAACCATGCCATTTGGCATGACCAAGCCTTGCTAAAGTCTGGCATGGTCGTTCCAAAAGGCACGACTTAACTTCTTGTGTAATTTGGTCAAGTGATGAAATTCTCTGGTCAAGGCACGACCGTGCCATTTGGCACGATTATGCTTTGTTCTTGATCTGTTGAAGAGGCTAGAGGACTTTTGTGAGGTACGGTCGTGCCCTTTGGCACGACCATGTCTCTAGGCTGATTTGGTGGAGATTGGCTGAGGCACGACCGTACCCTATGAGACACGACCTCAGTAGTAAAAGTGACCATGTTTGCTGTCCATTATGTAATTTATCTCCTTTTAGCTCCTGAATTGCGTTATGTCAAAGAAAATACGAAGAGAGCAAATCTCCGAACTAGGGGAGTAAAAACATAATAATAATATGAAATGGAGTGCGATAAAGTAGATCATAAGCATGTCTAAAAGTATATATAATCTACGCACATCACTATTCACCCCCCTCTAGCTCTCTTTTGGATCCTTCATTGTCCAGGTTTCATTTTGTTTTGTATTTTTATTTTGTCTATGTTGTGTAACTGTTGTGTTGTCCAAGTTTTATTTTTATTTTGTTGCACATAATTTTAGTGTGAATATAATCAAATGTAGGTTCAAATAATTTGAATTTAGCTCAAATTTAAACAATTTCGAGCTAAAGTTTGATTCTGCTCGAATCAAAGTTTGAATAATTCGAATCGAATTCAAGCTCGAATTTTATTTCGTATGGAGCTTGAGCTAAAATTATTCATATTTTTGAACTTTGAATCGAATTTGAATACCATATATACTTTTCGAGCTTAAATTGAAATTTCAATATTTTCATACTATTTGATTCGATTCTCTTTGTTTGCACCCCTAATCTAGAGAGTGGAGACCACACGCAAGCTCTCTTTGTCCCCACGTACTTTTTCTTGGCAAAATCTAAGATGTAAGTCTCTTTTTTGAAGTACATAATGTTTCAACATCATTCTTAGTTGTTTTCCCCCTTTTTTTGAAAGAAATTATTTTATTTTTTCCCTTTAATCTTTCTGTTCACTTTATTTCTTGAAGAAATAGAAGTTGTTAAATATTAATTTTTAGTGGAATAGTTGTTGAATTGGATAGCTTTCATAGTTTACAATTTTGCATATTTAAGTATAGTAATGTTTTCATGTAAGTTATTTGAGTAATTTATTCCTTATTCTTGAAGATATATTGATTCCAAAAGATACTATGAAATATATTTGAATAATTATTGCATTATTGATATTTTTTAGCTATAATTTCTCTTTCCATTTTCAAAAAATATGAATGTTTTGCTTTAGCAGCAAATTCAACTATTCAAGCTTTGTTAGATTCAAATAAAATCCCAGAACAAAAAAAAGATAAAGAGGATAGTGTGAATAATAATTTTACTGAGGATGGTAATTTGCTTCATAAGTCAAAGAAATAAAAGAGGTTTCAAGTAGGGTCAGACATGATTGAGGTTGAGGATCCAAAAAGTGAGAAGTACAAGTGTATACATTATAATCTATTCCTCGCAAAAATTAAGACAAATACTACAACACACTTAAAACGACACTTGGATCATTGTGCTAAACACTTGGAGTTTAAAAAGAAACTTGAAGATAAACTCAAACAACAACAACTATTGTTAGGCTTCAAAAGTGTTGAAACAACTTTGTCACCTTTGTTACTTGAAGGAAATTTTTGTATGGAATGCATGAAAGAAGCAGTTGCCTCATGGATCTTAATGCATGAACATCCATTTACATTATCAGAAGAAGAAGGTTTTAATATGTTTTATAGATGTGGAATGCCTAAGTGGACTCGTATATCATGAACAACAACAAAAAAGAGTTGTTTTACAATATATGAAGATGAGAAGAAAAAATTACATGGTTTGCTAAAAAATATAACAAAGATTAGCCTCATAATAGATTTATGGAAATCAAAGAATAAAAAAATAGAGTACATGGTTATTACTAGTCATTGGATTGACTCTTCATGGAATTGAATAAACATGTTCTCAATTTTTTTTTCATATTCTTCCTCCTCCTGGTGGTCCTTAAATTTCAGATACCTTTCTAAAGTGTGTAAGGGAATGAGAAATTAAAAATAAGATATATACTATTTCTGTTGATAATACGAGTGCTAATGATGTTGTAATTAAATATATGAAGGAAGATTTCATGAAAATAGATACAAATATGATTTGTGGGGGAAAATTATTCCATGCTCAGTATTGTGCACATACTTTAAAATTTATAGCTTAGGATGGCCTCAATGAAATTAATGATATTATTCATGTAATTCATTAGAGCATAGATTTCATTAGAAGAACATATGCTAGACTCATTCAATTTGCTGAAATTGTGAAGCAATTGAAGTTACATGAAAGAAGATTGGTTGATGATTGTAAGCCAAGATAGAATTCAACTTATGAGATGTTGAGAGTGTGGATTGTGAGATGCTAGACTCATTCAATTTTCTCTCTATAATTTCTTTTCTTCATTTTTTCTTGGAGATGTTAAGACAAATGTTGTTGCATTCAGGGCTTCTAGAGGGCAATCCATAGCGATAATCTCTTTGTAATTTTTATCTACTACATTTTATTATTGCTATTTATTTTATACTTGTGTATTGATGTGAAGATAGGAGGTTTCTTCATCTTCGGGAGTTGTCTGACAAGGAGAAAAGTAGTGTGTTAGTGCAAGGAGCACCATATCAAATCTATATTTTGATGTATGATTAGTTTATAGTCAGGATGTCTTATGATCTAATGAGTGTGTCAAGTGTGTAGGTGCAGGTAACTTAATAGATGACAAAAGTCTTGATAGGTCAGGTGATTGGAAACCAAATAGGTAGTGGAAAGTACTTGTGGGTACTAGACAATGGCAGTGGCAGACTTGGCAGGTTGGTAGTAATGGAAGTCCCAGTGTGTCAGGTAATCAAACACTATGCAGTGGAAGTCCTAGTGGATTAGATGACCAAGCACTAGACGGTGAAAGTCCTAGTGGGTCAACGAGGAACCAAACACTAGTAAAGGTAAAGTCTCGGAGGTACCATTCAAGGTAAGTTGTGTTTCGAGCAATAGGTGTTGTTCGAAATCTACAAATTATGTTAGTACATTTTGTGCATTAACTTTGTATCGCAGGAAGTTACTTGGTGTTCCAAGCGATCGAAAGGTGTCCAAGCGACCAGATGGAGATAAGTTCTGACTAACCAAGTCGAGAACTTCCAGGAGGCCAAAGTGAGGTCTAGGTGGTAGGATCTAATCAATGCTAGAGGGGGGGGGGGTGAATAACGTTTATCAATTTTATAATAAACACAAAGTATGCAGTGGCAATTAAATCTAACTTAACCCAAGATCAAGTTTAACATTTACTCCTTCACATGTCTCATCTATGAAAATAATATTATTTGCAAATAACATGCACCATGGTATCGTGTCTTGTATGTGTCAAGTGAATTCGTCCATGATTAGTGTAAAAAGATAGAGATTTAGAGTTGGTCCTTGATGTAACCCTATCTTTATGAAAAATGCTTCAATTAATCCGCTTAAAGTCTTCACTCTCATCGTTATATCCTCATACATATCCTTAATTAGTTCAATATATGTTACGCTAACACCTCTCTTTTATAGAATTCTCCATATAATTTCTCTTGGGACCATATCATAAGTTTTTTCTAGGTCAATAACTACCATGTGTAGATCGTGCTTTTGTTCCTGATACTTTGTAATTAGTTTCCTAAGAGGATGTATAGCCTCTATTGTCGACTTTTCAGGCATGAATCCAAATTAATTTTTGGTCATCGTGATCTCCTTAATCTTTTTTCTATAACTCTTTTCCAAAATTTCATGATATTACTCATTAGTTTAATACCCTTATAGTTTACACAATTTTATACGTCTCCTTTGTTCTTATGTAAGGGAACTAAAGTGCTTGCCTTTCATTGATTAGACCTTTTTATTTTATTTTTAATATCAAGTTAAATAACTTTGTAAGTCATTAATACCTTGTTTGCCTAGGTACTTTCATACCTCTATTGGAATATCATCTTGTCCAACTACTTTTCATTTTGTATCCTATTTAAAGTTTGTTCTATGATGTCACAAACCACAAGTGCACGATGATCATCAAATAATAAAAAATATCAATCCCATGAGGACTGAAAATCGAGCACCGATTTATGATGTGAAATCGAGTATCTAGAGAATTCAAAAGTTGTGAAAGTCTTGTGAAAAGAGAGAAAGTCGCGAGGAAAAGTTGCTAAGAAGAAATTCGATGTTAAGAAGTGATCCTAGGACTTCGGTTTCACCACAATGATGGTAGACACCCTAACTTATATTTTATTTCCTAATTCTCATTGGTTGTTCATGTAGGTAGACAATCCCGATTTAACCGATGTGATCTTTTGGAACTACACCGGTGTATCCGCCCAAATGCGACGCCTACTTTCAAGGCAACATTGCTAAAGAACCGCTTTCACATGGAGGCCCCAGTCATGAGATGTCCCATGGTTCTCGAGTTGCCTTCCCTTACTGCGTGACACTGAATCAAGGCGGACCCATTAAGCTCCGTGAAAACCTAGGGAATCCTCGTGGTAATCTGGCCTACTTTCATGACCAACTCCCCATGTCTTGGTATTCTACGGATTGGAGGATTAGGTTCAACTCTCGATCCTTCCCTACATCCCTTGGGATATGAAAACATGATTTTGGCATTGAGTTCATGTATGTACAGTAGAGCTAGACCACAAACAATCAAATCATAAAATAAAGAAACAAAAATATATGAAACTTCAGATAAACAAGCGTCCACATGTCAAAGGGTTACTCCCTAGTCCTAGAATCAAGATCACTACTCCATGGACATAGAGTTATAGCAAGAAGACATGTGGAAATAAGCTTTTACAATCCAAACTTAAGAGAAAAAGAGAGAATGACTTATTCTATAAAGCATATATCGTCTCCGGGTTGTTCCTCCAACTCTAAACATAGACAAGAACTCCTCTCTCCTTGGAATGACTCTCCTAGGGTTTTATGTCACTAGGGAACCACTCCTCCTCAATCCACGAGCCTTGGAAATCTTTTTATAGCCTCCCTAGCCCTTCGAATAGGAAGAAATTTTGGAAAATACCAATTCTGAAAAATTTATGTCAGGGCGACATGGCCGTGTGAAAAACACACAATTGAGCCATGTTTTTTTCTATGGCCTCTGTAGAAAAAGCACACGGCCGGACCACGGGTTTTTCTAGGAAGTTTTATGGAAAAACACATGGCCGCGTGAAACACACACGCCCGGGCAACAAGTTTTTCTGGAAGGAAGCGCAAGGCCGTGCAAAAAACACACGACCCTGCTATGTGTGGCACTAGAAAAACCCATGGTTACTATATCTTCACTCTTGGGAGGCACAGTCGTGTCTTGGAGGCACGGTCATGTCTGGGAATCAGCTTGGCTCTGAGGTGAAAAGCACGATCGTGACTAGGAGGCACGACTGTGTCTGGAAATCTACTCAACTCTTTGTGGTGAAAAGCACGGTCGTGCCTAAGAGGTACGATCAAATCTGTCAAATCTTGGTAGTTGTTGTGGTGAAAAGCACGGTTGTGCCTGGGAGGTACAATCGTGTGAAATTCTGCTCATCCATCGCTGACTTATTATGGAGAAAAGCATGATCGTGTCAAATTCTGGAGACACCATTTTGCTCCTTTTTCGATTAACTTTGGTCGGAGGAAAACGCCCGTGTCTTGGGACACATCCAAAGCATCCTTTCTTATCATCCATGTTTCAAGGCCTTTAGGCTCCAATTTCACTCCATTTCGCGTCCTATTAAAGAAAAAGCACAAGAGTAGATCTCCAAATGAAAAACATGAAAACAAATAAAAAGTAGATGCAAGTATGTGAAATATGCTAATGAGATGACACATAATATATGCTAAATAATGCTAAAAATCATGTAAGAAATACACATCAATATGCTAATTATGCTAGTACTTTTTCCATTATTATCTTGAGAGCTATAATCCTATCCCCTTTCTAATTACTCCTACAACTTCATACTTTAACGAACTATCTATAACAATATCTACTCTATTTCTTATTTTACTTATTCCCGTGTACCATAACTTAAAACCAGAGTTTACTATCATCTTTGTCTTCTCTCCTACCCATTTTATCTCTTGTACACACAAACTACTAATTCTTCTCTAATCATCATATCTACTACCTTCTTTACTTACTTGTGAGCATTCCTGTGTTCTAAATCTTAAACCATTAGTTTTCCTATAATATTTGTTCTTATCCAATCTATGGTGTGAGAACTCTTGCATATTTAACACTACACCCAAGTTTTCATAGAGATATAACAGTTGTTGTTGATACGTTAGAGTCAGACCTTGCAATGCGAACACTTGCATATTTAATACTGCACCTTAGTTTTCATGGAGATGTAGTGGTCCTTGCGAAGTCATTACAATCAGACCCTACAACGTGTTCCTTCCAAGGAACAACTTAGCAACAGAACAATAGTTTGATAAATTCATTCATTAAACATTTGCCTAAATTCAATGCTGGCTGACAACCTAACTCAACCCTCACCTTTCTCATTGGGGTTGGGACCGACCATGGTAGGGCTTAAGTAAAATTAATAAAGCTCTTTAAGTAAGTATCTTATCTCCAAGTAAGTAATGAGCTTAAGTAAGGAATGAACTTGAGTAAAGAAGAGATATTTAACTAAGAAATTTCAAGTCAAGTCAAGTTAACATAAGTAAACATAAAAATGCATGCTTAAGCAAATATGTTATGAATGAAACAATTAAGTAAAGCATAAGTAAGTACATGAGTCAAAGATGATTTTTTTGATGCAATCTGCCTCAAGGGTTTCAATGTTTGACGATATACCTATCTAATCAAGTTTGACCAAGGGTTGATCCAAACAAGACCAGATGTTTCGAAGTGAGTTAAGTGAGAAGTCTAGTCAGGTTAAGGTTGATTGAATAACTAGCCAAAGGGAAAGTCTAGTCAGGTCAAGGTTGATTGGATGACTAGCAAGGGTAAAGTCCAAGCAGGTCAAGGTTGACTGGATGACTATCAATGGTAAAGTCCAGGCAAGTCAAGGTTGACGCGATGTCTAGTAAAGGCAAAGTCTAAGCAGGTCAAGGATGACCGGATGTATGGGAAGTGACAAGTCTAAGCATGTTAAGTTGATCGAATGCTTGACAAGGAAAAGTTCAGGTAGATTAAGAATGACCGGATGTCTGGCAAGTGGAAAGTCTAATGTGTGTAAATCGCAAGTGCAAGGTTGTCATCAAGTAATAAAATATCATCCATTGAGACTGTTAAAATGAGTACCAATTTGAATTGTGAAGAAGACTATCTAAATCAGTTGAAATCAAGAAAATCGTGTGAGAAAGAAAACAAACGAAGAAAGCAAGAAGAGTTGTGTGGAAAACTGATTTGGGGAAGCAATTCTAGAACTTTGGTTTTTCCACAATGATCATTGACACCCTAAATATATTTTACTCTTTTACCTCAGTGTTGAAATGTATGAAGGTGGTCTATCCTGAGGTACTCGATATATTTTTCTAATAATACTAGTGTTTCTACTCAAACATGACGCTTACTTTCAAGGTAACCTTACTAAAGCAATCACTTTCTTAAGGAGGCTCTTGGTGCTATCCCCTACTTCATAATGTCAAATTGGGATAAACTCATTAAGTTCTATGATAGCCAATGGTGCCCTCGAGAGGTTTTGGACTACTTTCATGAACAAACCCTCAAGTCTTTATCTTTATGGGTCAGAGAATTAGGTTTACCTCTCGGTCGTTTCCTGCATCCCTGTGGTATGAAGATGCATGCTAGTGTCATAGTCATATATGCATAATAAAGCCAGATCATGAATCAATACATCATGCAATAAAAAGTGATAAACTAATAGAAAACGAATGTCAACAATGCATCTGGCTACTCCCTTATTCTAGAATCAAAAGAACTACTCCATGGGGATGGAGTTATAATACAAAGATATGAAGAATATCATTTTACATCTCAAATCAAGGAGAAAAGAGAGAGAAAGCTTAGTCGTCGTGAGCGTCAATGTTTTCGAAAGAACTTCAAGCTCTTGGGAGGATGAAATCCTAACGGCTCCTTAGAAATGACTCTTTCCTAGAGTTCCTTGTGACAAGCTTGATAGGGAAGAGGAGAATCCCCTAATCCCCAATGCCTCAAATAGATACCCCCTTGGTCCTTTTATAACCACCATAGACACCAAAACTAACAAATTTTCCTAAAAAGTTAAAGGCACTTTCCTAAAATATAAAATTTCCATAAAAAGAGGGGATTGACATCACATGATCCATGGTCGTGTTGGGAAGCACGGTGTTGTTGTGTGGCACTCTGGTCTTCAAAAGTTGGTCAAACACGACCTTGCTTGAGAGCATGGTTTGGCCTTGAAATTCTTCTTAACGGGCAATAGAGAGAAGCATGGTCGTGCCCCCTAACACGACTTGTCTATGTTTCACTTTGGAAGTCCTTTTGCTGCTCTATTCACTCATCTTAGTCCGTAGGTGGTGCACGACCGTGTTAAGGGACACAACCAGACTGTGCGCCATGCTGGAATGCACGTTCTAAGGCTGTTTTGACTCCATGTAAGATCTAAATTCACATCTTATCAATAAAAATGCACAAAAAGTAGTAGTTCTCTAAACTAAAAGAGTCAAAACAATGCAAAACAGATGAAAGTATGCAAAACATGCTCATGTGATGAAACAAGATGCATGCAAAATAATATCGAAAACTATGCAAAAAACACACACATCAAAGTGCAAGCAGGTATGCTTAGCAACGGGAAAAACCCTAGGGGAGTGAATTCTAGGTAGAAGTTTGGAGGAGTAAACTCCGAGCAAGAGGTAAGCCTAGTTGGTCAAGTAGACTTATAAGATTATGCTTGTTTGTTTGTATGTTTGTATTGCTGTTTTGCAAGAACTGGAGATAGAAGAAAAATGAAGAGCAGAAAAACTCAATCGGACAAAGCTGGACCAAGTTCGGAGTGACCCAGATCAAACGGACCCGAACCGGTTCGGTCAATCGGATTGCCGGTTTGGTCAACCGTATGAACCCGAGTTAGGTTTGGGTCCTGCATCTCTTGATTCAGGTGACTGAAAGGTTTGGTCGATCGATAAGAGGTTTAATAGATTGATAAACTTGATAGAGATGAGATCATGAGGCTCGGTCTCTAGATAGAGTTTGACCAAGTCTTTGGTTGATCGGATATGTGATGTTTATATTTCTTATGTGTTTTAGCATCATTATGCATATATTCTGTTGCATTTTATGAGCATATTTTGCATGTGTTCATCTTCCATTTTATTATTTTTACTCTTTAAATGTTTTCTTTGATAGGACACAAAATGGAGCTTTAAAGTCTTGGAAAATGAAGGAAAAAAATAAAAAACACACTCTGGTTGTATTCCAAGACACGAGCATGTTCTCCCAGCCGAAGTTAACCAAAGAATGGAGAAAAAATGGGAGTCTTCAGGATTACACATGGCCATGCCTTTTTGGCATGACCGTGTGTTTTACCGTAGAAGAAAAACAACCCAGAAGACACGACCGTACCTTCCAGGTATGACTGTGCCAATTGCCTCAGCACCAGAGCAGCTGCTAACATGACCATGTGGAATTCCACATGGTCGTGTCTTTTCCCCCAAATATTTTGACAAGGATTCCACAAGGCTGTGCCTTTTTGGAACAATTATGCTTTTCATTAGCAGACTGAGACGCAGAGAATGACACGACTATGTGAAATTCCACACGACCGTGCTTTTTACCACAGAAAATGGCTTTAGCGATAAGGATTTCACACGACTGTGCCTTTTTGGCATGACCGTGCCTTTTTGGCACGACCGTGCTTTGACCTCCAAAAAATAGCTCCAAAAAAGATATGACCGTGTCAAATTCCACACGAGTGTGCTTTTTCCCAGGCACGCGAAAGACACGGTCGTGACAAATACCACACGGTCGTGTCTTTCTATCTTGAGGCCCGATTTAGCAGACCAAACTTTGAACGAGTATAAATTTTAGATCGGGTTAATCCATGGAGCCCACGACCTATCAAATTGAAGATAATTTCAAGCTCTACAAGTTTGATTTAGGGTAAAACCTTAGAAAACCAAGTATAAGGGCCAAAACCCTCATTTTGACGGAGCCCCAACACTCTAACAGATTGAACCATCTTGGGAGACTATAAAAGAACTCATGGGGTTATTATTTGAGGAATCTGGGATTTGAGGATCCGCCCCCTTCCCTAGAAGAGGGTTCTCTTTTTGAGGGGAAACCTTAGAGCCATCATCCAATGAGCCACAATGATCCGCCCACCATTGGAACTCGGAACTCATCCAAAGACACCGAAATTTCCTGGATAAGCATACTCTCCTCTTTATCTCGTGTTTTGAGTTGTAGGATGCTATTTGTATGTCTTTAGGTTGTATTTCCTTCTCCATGGAGTAGTTCTTTGGATTCTAGGAGTAGGAAGTAGCTGCAATGTAAGTGTTGATGTATGAACTGAGTATTTGTTAGCTTTCTCTATTGCATGACATTGTTATTCCTTGTTTCTAGCTTTATTGTGTATGCTATACTGCATGGGGTGTCAATTACAATGTAGAGGTGATAATCTATATGAACCGTGGAGCCCTAGTGACAGGGGTAATCTCGCAAAGAGGACTTTTAGAATTATCAATTTGAATGTAAACTGTCTTCTCACGAAGGGATAACTATCTTAGGGATTAATTGGTTTATCCCAATTTGATGTCATAAAGTATAGGAGATAATTTAGATGAACTGTGGAGCCCTAGTGATAGGGGTAATTCTACGAAGTGGACTTCTAACATTATCGCCTTACAAAGAGGCATCAAGTTTGGGTAAGCACGCCGGTATAATTCTCCTGAATCCGTATCAGTAATTTGGATATGACATCTTACATGCGAATATACATAGATATAGGAAAGTAAACAATACTTTGGAAGCAAACAATCATCGTAGCAAAATTGAAGTCCTAGATCCGTTTTCCCCAATTCAGACTTCTCTCTCTCAACAGCTCCATTGCCCTCAACTCTCTCTCTTTCAATTGCTCTCTCTCCTTCTCTCGTTCTCATTCGTGAACTCAACCAACCTTCGATTGTCTAGATAACTAGCTTTACAACCTCAGTTAATGATTAATCAACATCCTCATGGGATCAATATTTTATTACTTGACGATAATCATGCACTTGAGAAAATCGTACAACAATAAGGTTTTTAGTTGATTGATAAAGATTGGATCCAACTCTATAAAAGGAGACGAAGACTCTATGTTTAAGACATCAATCTACATACTACTCATCTTCTTCTTCTATGCTTGAGAAGGCTCTCGAAGTTTGTCTCATGCGACCGGGGAAGCGCTAGGAGGAGTGCGAGACACTCAGGGGCTTCCGGACCAACATCGGCTTATTTGGTTTGCTTTCATTAATACATGCTTATACTTTAACTTTCATATTTGTGCATGTAATCAAATTTGTAAGAAGATTTCTCCACCTACGGATGATATCTGGAAAGGAGAACACTAGTGAATAGACGCCTCCTATACATAGGCCTTAGAGTACCAACTCTAGGAGGTTGAGAACCAAGTAAAATTTGATGTGTCTTCTTCCCTTCTTCTTGTCTTTATTATTTTATATGTCCACTCCAACTAATCATAATGAACGACAAAAAAGACGAAAATGAGATGCACACTATTCACCCCCTCTAGCACCCCCTGCGATCCTACAAAATTTAATAAAACCCAAATTTATGATTTAACTAAACAAGTAAGATGCAATTTATGATTTAGGTACTAGCTTGTAAAAATAAGCTAAGTGAACATCAAGCTTTTAATTAATAAGTCGACAAGTAGCTGAATAAATAAACAAGTCAATCAACTAAGTTTTAACTAGTAACATGTAAAATAATGAATATGTTTAAAATAATGAACAAAAGTTTAATAATTGAGCAAGTAAGGAAGAAAACAAGTAATTAAGTGTTAAAATAGATGGACAAGTAAAATAAATAGGTAAGCTTAGAAAATACTTGAAAACATGAGTAAACAAATAAATAAGACTTGAAATAAGATATATAAGAAAATGAACTAGCTGAAGTAAACTTAATTTAATATTCAAAATTGCTACAAGTCAAACTATGAGTTCATACAAGTCAAGACAAGCCAAACAATCAATCAAGCATGTAAGCATTAAGTAAATTTGACTTATAACAAGGTAAGAATTAATAATTGAGGCTTAAAAGACAAGTAACTTAACATGACTTGAATAATTAATCAAGCTTTTACACAATCATGTAAGTAAAGATAAATAAGCTCTAAGGAAGATACATGGTAGACTTGAAAACAAGTAGACTTAAATCAAGTAATAACAAAAAAGAATAAGGTATGCTTGAATAGAGTATGTGGAAATCAAATGAAGTCAAGAATAGTATGTCACGCCCTGAGAGTATACATATTCGTTGAAAAATGGACAACACTCCCCTTGTGACAATCACAGTTCCCTGGTTACACAACCACAATACAGATAAATATATATACCCCACTTGGGTATTCACAATCACGTAGTGTATAAGACAAAAATATCCTATCCGGGTATGCACAATCACGCAGTGTATAAAATAAAAACACCCTACCCGGGTATGCACAATCACGCAATGTATAAAATAAAATACAGAAATACTAGGGGATCCACCCCACACATAAAAATCTAAAATAATACAAATGTGAGCCGGTTCGACTTAACACTCTGAAATACATAATCGAGTAGAATACCAATAACAAGATATAACTTAAATAATACAATGTCATATGAATAAATAAATGCAGAAGCAGATAGCTGAAACAAAACAAGAAAATGGATTTGTAGCTCGATGTGAGTGGGACGGCGCGGGCAGATATCCTCCAAACGATCCAATCAATCTGCTAACAAAGAAACAACAATAGGAAACAAGGGTGGTGAGTACAAAGAAATACTCAGCGGGTATAAGATAGATAGTGCATGAACAATAACAAGTACAATAACTCAAAGATATACAGGAATTCAAAGGTATATACAGTCTCGAAGAATATACTCACCATCAAATGAGGACACCCGTATGTCATTACTATACTCTTACTCAATTGCACATAGTATCACAAGTAGTGCTAATAATAAAGAATATGGGTTCAGCATCTCACATGCATGTACCCTCAATAATCAAAATAAGTACAACATTTCCTATGCATGTACTATCAGTAATCAGCAAAAGTATAGCATCTCATATGCGTATATCAATACAAGTATAAGTAATTGGGGTCTGGTATGTGGGAGCAATGCTCCACCACAGGGTATATAAACGACCAAGACACCCAGCTCGTCAGCGATGGATTGCGGGAGAAACGCTCTACTACGATACTCGTGGGCAGTCCGTAAATGTCAAGGTCCCTGTCTGTGGGAGAAACTCTCTACCACAAATGATCTCGTGGGTAGACAGGAGGTAGCTATCTAGCTATGGGCTGTGGGAGAAACTCTCTACCACATATGACCTCGTGGGCAGCCAGGGTGTAACAACTAAAATAGTAGCATTTACGACTCACTCAACCAACTAAATGGGAGACATAGCCGATAGCATGCAAAGAAACATCGAGATGCTATGACTCACTCAACCAACCTAATGGGAGACATAGCCGATAGCATACATGTATATCGTGATGCT
>JBBUKS010480580.1:0-16641 GCA_038050645.1 Hedychium gardnerianum
CACTTCCACTGTGGATATTGTTCCTGCGCGGAGGCTGGAGGATGATCCACGAAAAAGTTGAACTGTTGACTGGATGAACGCAAGGCAGAGTGATCTGGCCGATCTACAAGACTTAACTCCGATCGGGGTGGCACCGCCGGTCCACCGCTCCAGATGTCCGGTCAGGTATCTGCGCAGATCAGAGAGAGATGGAGGGTTAGCAGAGAGCTCCAGGCGTAGAGCCTGGGGATCCGCTCCAACGCTCAAGTTAGGTCAGATAGTCCGGACGTAAAATAACTGAATGCACGAGAGCAATATTTTTAAAAAAACTTTTTCTTTGTAGCGGTGTTGAGTCCTTTATATAACCTTCGGGAGCTTGTACGACTAGCCTTTAATGGCACATGCTTCGGAGGTATGATTGAGCATGTTCTGACCTGAAGGTACCGTCGTTTCCTGAATTTTCGGGAAGTGCCTGAGGTACTGTTGGGAGTGTTTTGACGGCACGACTTCTGGTCGTACGGGGGGTGCCGTGGTCGTACAGGCAGCGCCAGAGTTAACTTTCATACGCAAGAGAGCGAGATCCGTGATAGGACTATTTCTGTGATGAGACTGTTTCTACACTCGACCGGAGGAGAAGTTCACAAGGATCCTTCGGTCGAGATAGGATAAGAGGTATACCCGATCGACGTATACTAGGCGTGGCCTCGACCGGGACTTCAAATGGTCCCGGTCGATATAGCAAATGTTTCCTAGGAACGGACTTTATATATCCGGTCGGGGATTAAAGGAGTAGCCCCCGATCGGTGCGTTTGTCATGAGCGAGCTGAGTTTATCCGATCGGGACACTGAGAAATAGACCTCCCGATCGATATCATTTCTGCATCTACGTGACATTGACTTAATCTTAACTTGACTAACTGCCACATGGCTCCCTTTAATAATATTCAGGGAGGGTCTGACCTATCCGTATCAAGTGGCCAAATAAAAGCCAAATTCAAGTAATGTCCTATCATTTATTGTTAGGACTAGGAAGTTTATCTACTCGCACGTGACTTGTTCTTTAACAATAAATTATATCTTAGTCTTTTGGATTTTGATGTGCTAATACCTATTATTTCCTTCAATGTATTGATTTTTAAAATCGAATCACCGATAGATTCTTAAATTGAACCCGTTGAATTTTTTAATCGAATTAGGTTCGAAATGGATTGGTTCTATGAACCGATCCAAGGTTTGCTCTGTCTCGTCCTTGATGAAGGGAGAAAGAAAATAGAGATATCATACGACTATGCTATTATGTTTTCGATCTCCTTCTCTCTTCTCCTCCCGCCCGCTCTAAGTCATTTATCATTAACAAAGTGATTGAGTTTTCATGAGATACCAGATTTATTATAATAAAATATAGATTAATTTTCAGTGGGCTTATGTTTTTAGAAAAAATTTTTTTCTCATCCTTTAGTCACTTGACAGTCGACTATAAATTTATTTCATAATTTACATCGCTTCGTATAATTTTAAGATGAACTAAGAGGAGCGTCTACTAATAAAGTGATTGACACGAATGGGCTCGGCCCAATTCCCTACTAATCAGGCCTTACAACTTAATGAGACCCACACAGTGGGCCCCCAAAAGTGGATCGGGATCCAATCCAACTCGATTAGCTTCAAAATCATTGGAATATTTGGATTTTGACTTTGTTCACAAATATCTAATCCCAAACTCCGATTTCCTTCGAATTAAGTATTAAAAATTTAGATCATTTTAAAATCATTTTTAAAGCATTTTTTTTTTGAAAAATTTAGATCGTGTCAAATAACTGTCGAGCATGGACCACAACAATTGTGGCACGTGGCACTACGGTACAGTTTTCGGACTCCAGTCCTTACCGACTCACTTCTGCAACTCGTTCCGCGACCGAATCTTAAAGCCACACCTGTTACGAGACAACGAATCGACGACGCTCATTGACTCGTGCCGACCGTTGGATTATCGGGGCGGGGCACTGGATCACGATTGTAAATTGGGCCGCGGGTGATCACACCGGAAGATGGCATCATCGCAAGAAAAGAATGTACGCAGGTTGTACCCGGTGGGCCTCCGACAAGATTTAACGTGAAAGTTGTTTGGATTGGTTGACAGATATGTGGGTAGGAGTATCTAGGGTAAGAACACGGGCAGTGAAGCGTTGGATCAGGGAGATCGACGGCTGGAAAACAAGGTGATCTCCCCGCGGGGACACGAGTTAGTCCGCGACGATGCCCAGTGCTTCTCCCGCACGGACCATCCTTTTTAATCCTCCCATTTCCGTTGCCCTAATTCTTCTACGCTTCACCCTAGCGAGCAGCCACCACAGCACGAGTGAACCTTGCCGCGTCTCCTGCCTCCGACGATGGCCGACTTCAGGAATGCCGACGACCGCCGCGGCCTCACCGTGGATCCGCCGCCGCCCCCGAGTCACAGAGGTCGTCCCGTCTTTCCTCCCGGATGGGGCGTCGAAGCCACGGCTTCCGTGACTCATCTTTATCCTTTGATTCCTGTGCTATGCCTTTCGTGTATCTGGTTACGCTTCTCGATCGCTGTTTCTTTTTTCCTCGTGCCGAAACGATGCGCTTCTAATATAGGGTTTTCCGTTTGTTTCCCTCAGTCTTTTCTTGAGTTCGATTCACACGATATCGTTACCGCGTTCGCTGTTCTTTGTGTGAAAGGGTAGGTGATGTTGTTAATTTTGATTGTAGATACTTTGATCTCGTTCCCTAGACGTCGATCTTTCTACCGTAGGAAAAGAGAGAAGTTTGAAAATGTTGGTCTTTTGCTCATAGTTCCTATTCTTCCTCGTTTTAGTCGTCCACTGTACAGTGTCCTGCCCGATTTGGCTCTCGGAGTAGAAAACGAGTGAGAAAAAGCGATGACCCGGTATGACTATACTTGGCTAACTAAAATAGAAGGGAGTTCTTTTGCATAGTTTTTGTGAATTTCGTGTGTAATCTCAAAATGAGTGTGATATGAGGGGAGTCTGGTAATTTTCCCCCATGCATTCACTCAATTCATATTAGACATTGAATTCCCCACCAACGCTTTTCACAACATAGTCATTGTTACATTTTCTGGATCCTAGCACGTAATTCTTGTTTAACTTGGACTTCTCAAGAGTAAAGGTATACACAATGACATTTTTTCTTGGCATGCTTTGAAGTTGTGACAGTGAATTTAGAAATCAAGGTGTTATTGTAACTTTGGCATTCGAAGTGTTATTTATAATTTTTTTTCTAAATGTTAATTTTTTTGGTCTCATAGACAATCAATTTGTTAGAATTTAACTGAGTAATTTGTAAGCCTGAATGGCATCAATAAGGGTTGAAGTGCCCATAGTGCTTTCAAGAAACTGATTTAGTAATCTCTTCAATTTTTTAATAACTAGACATCAAATCAATCATCTATTGAGATAGTTGTGCTTGTTTTTCACAATCACCCGATTAAGTTGCTACTGGTCAATTTGCACAACCCAGAGGGCTATGGTCCACCCTTGTCAAATAAAATCAGAACACCCCAAGCCTTTGATAATATAGACACTTGGACAATGACACTCCCATTGGGCGCTTGATATCTAGATCACATGTTTTTAAAAGTGACATGTTGGACATCTGCATTCACACCCATGTTGGATGCTGTATTAAAGGCTGATCAATGAAGATCCATTGTTCCTTGTTACTTTCATCAATTCACTTCGTCTTTAAGTTAAATATCTGTAACATATTTTATTCTTGTATAATAATAACCTAAACAGTCAGTTGAAAGGCGTAAACCACACCGTTATAAGCATTCTGAGTCATTGGCCATTAAAAGGATAAGGAGCAATCTTTGAGTTAGTAAAAGATCCTGCTGAATTTGGAGTGTGCTTATTTTAGGTTTGTTTTTCTGTAACTGTAGTACATTTAGCAAGTGAAATCTTTCATTTATGAAACAAGAGACTTATGAATCTTGACACTATCCTTCCTGTAATTGGATTATTTTTCTGTGCAATCATTTTTTGCTAACTCTTTTTGTAAATGTTAATCTGATTTTTGCAGACAATCAAGGGTCTGAGAATTCTATACCTCTTTCTCCTCAATGGCTGTTTTCAAAGGCAGTCGATAGTAAGGTTAGGTTTATGGATCTGTGAGCACTACATGATTTTCCTCTCTGTAGTGTAGGTTCAGCCATATGTTCTGCAAAGAGAGCTTCCACTACGAATTATTATTCTTACTGCATTTACTGTTCACAGGCATTATATGTCCATATCTTAGGTACATGTTCAACCTGTAATGTTGTGTCTACATATCTGTAGGAATTGGGCTCCATTCATGATAACAAGACAGATGATGTGAAGGCATCAGTGACTGTTGATGGTTATGTTAGTACTGGAAAGAAAAACGAGGCCTTTAGGCCAGTCTTGCATGACCCAGAAGGTGGTCGCCGGGACCGGTGGCATGATGAAGAGAGAGAAACAAATTCTGCCATTCGCCGAGACCATTGGAGGGAGGGAGACAAAGAGCCTGGTGATACACACAGAACAGAACGCTGGCCTGAAAATGCCTCCAAGCCTTCTGGGGAAGCACGCATTGACCTGCGACGGGAGAGCAAATGGAACACACGTTGGGGACCAAGTGATAAGGAATCTGATAACTGGCGTGGGAAGTGGTTGGAGTCTAGCAAAGGCAGTAATACGGCTCCTGACAAGAACTCATCATATTTCACTAGTCATGGAAAGGACATGAATAATCATGGAAAGGACACTGAAGGAGATGATCACTATTCTCGTTCATGGAGATCTAACTATGGTTTAGGTCGTGGGAGGGGAGACTCTAATTACAACCAATCTCAAACTCCTCTCAAACAATCTAATATGCATGGCTATAGTAGAGGAAGAGTAGAAAATGGGATATCATCTATGTTTGTTGGTCCCAGAAAATCTAACTCTGGTACGAACAACAAGAACAATGATACTTCTCGTGTTCATCTGGTGGGTTCTTTTCATGAGAAGTTTGATGATACCTCCGGAGATCTTTCCAGCATAAGATATACTAGAATAAAAATGCTCGATATATATAGGAAAACTGATATAAAGAGCGTTAGATCATCATTTGATGAATTTGTTGAAGTTCCTTCCTTAACTCAAGTGGAAACATTGGAGCCCTTAGCATTTTCTGCTCCTACAGCTGATGAATCAGTAAGCAATTAGATGATCTCTTTGGTCAGAGTTGTATTTCCCCCTTTCATCCCTTATGCTTTTGATATTTGTAGGTTATCATCAAGGGAATTGACAAAGGAGATATTGTGAGTAGTGGCGCTCCTCAATTGTCAAAGGAATCCTCCATTGGGAGGTCTACTCCAGAAGCTGTCCCATCTAGGCAGAGTAAATTAGGTGCCAATCTTTTCTTGTTTAGCTTTGTATAACTCTTTCACGATGGATATTTTATGTTTGTCATGCTTGCTCAGTTTCCTATTTCTGTTATATTTATTGCATGCAGATAGTAAATATGACCTGCCAAATACTGGGGATATTTATAGAGCTCAAATGGACAATTCCATGATGGAGAATTGCATTCCTTCTGAGAGCCCACCATACGATAAACAACAGTATCAACTCAGAAATTACTCAAAGCTAGATACTACTCTCAGTAGATCTCGATCAAATTTAAAAGGTATAATAGATTTGTTCATATATCCTTGTTAATTTCATTTTGCATAGCCCTGTGAATTTCTTATCGATTCTGTTCTATTGGCAAAAATTATCTTTTTATTTATTTATTCTTTTTTGTTTCTTTCTATCAGATGGGTATGTATTTTATTGGTTAAATCATTGATATTTGCTTCTGTCTTTGTAGACCTAGATATTGTTTCAACAAATGCAGATGAGATGATTTCTAAAGAAAGTACCCGGCTTGTGGCAACATCATCTTTTGTTCCTCAAAGATCTCAGTCAAGTGGGGACTATAAACCTGGTCCTGTGCATGGTAGCGATGCTTTTTCCTCAGAGATTTCTCTAGAGCATATGCGTCCCTCTCATCTACAGAAAGATATAGAGTCTAAGCACAACAGTGCTATTAGCTCTTCATTCTTTAGTAACACTGACGGAGTTGGTTTACACTCAGATGCTAAAAGCCATTCCTATATGAAAAGGCAACCATCTGAATTAACAAAGGAAGCCTATTCTTTTATGTCCAAGGATGTATTGGTTGGAAGGAAGTTGCAGCCCCCTTCTCCAGAAGAGCTTTTACTATACTACAAGGACCCTCAAGGTCAAATTCAAGGTCCTTTTTCTGGAAGCGATGTTATTTGTTGGTTTGAAGCAGGATATTTTGGTATTGATCTTCAAGTCTGCCTTGCAAATTCTCCTGCTGATGCACCTTTTTCTTCACTTGGAGATGTTATGCCACACTTGAGAGCAAAGGCTGGACCACCACCTGGATTTGGCGTGGTCAAGCATGTTTCCACAGTGGATAATACTCCTAGGGGTAAATTTGCAGGTCCTAGTAGCGTTCTCGCTGGGCTCAATGAATATGATGTGCTTACAAATGCACAACGAGACCTAAATATTGCTGCAACTGAAACACAAAATCGATTCTTGGAGTCTTTGATGTCTGACAATAATAGCAGTTCAGCTGCAGAAACCTTCTCTTTCAATAGAGGTTAGTTTTTGTCTGAATGCATATTCACATAACTGTTGGTTAGAACCTGGTGTTTTTCCCCCTATTATTACCTTGTATAAGCCCTGGCTTTCCTCTTGTTCTAGCATTCCTTGATACTTGTATTTGTTTTAAGTTCAGGTTTGCCTGGTGTGGTAGGAGAAAGTGGGAGTGAGACAAATTACCTCTTGACACAAGCCAGGTTGTTGGAAAGGCAAAGGTCTTTAATGAATCCTGTTTCATACTGGTCAGGTGGTGACTCATCGTCAGGGCCCGGCCCTAAAACAGATATGGTTTCAGACTCTTCACCACATTCTAAACTATTTCTGTCAACTGTTGACTCTCCGGTTCAAACTCTTAAATCTCAGCAAGTTGACTTGTTGTCCCTTTTGCAAGCTGGTGCTGATAAGGCAGTTTCACGAACTGGTGGATATGGTGCATCTTTTCTTTCGAATTTTTCAGATGCTGCAACGGTAAATAATCCCCTTCATGCTGGCACTGAACTTCCAGCTGAGGTATTGAGGATGCATTATAATCAACATCTGCCATCTCAGATGCGATTTGGAGGTCAACAGCACAGTTTCCAGCCAGTAAACCAAACCTCATTACCTAATTTAATCTCTCAACATAGTGATCCTTCATTTATTCCACCTGATAAATTTCTTCCATCTGAGATGCACCAGGATCCGCGATTGCTAAGCTTGTCGCAACAACAGTATCTGCTGTCTCAACTTCATTTGCAGTCTCAGATTCCTGCTGCTCAATTACCTGTGTTGGAAAAGTTTTTATTGCTCCAGCAGCAGCAAAAGCAAGAGCAGCAGCAACTCATGATACAGCAGCAGCAGCATCAACAGCAACAATATCAACAAATGCTTTCCAATGTGCTTTCCAGTCATCAGTCTCAGCAGCAGTTCGGCGACCCTTATGTTCAAACATCTGTTGCCATGCCAACAGCCAAGATAGCTACAGACCATGTTGTGCTTCAGAGAGGAAATGAACAATTACAGATTGTTCAGCAGATGCCAGTTGCATATGAAGGTAGTGGACGAGCATCGTATCATCCCAATACTAACTTACAAAGTTCCGTGGATGTTAGTTCATCGACTTCTGGACCTCTGTCTATCCCCATTCCACATCAGATCCTTGACCAAGGAATTACTTCAAACGAATCAGATACTCAATTTGTGATGGATAATGTTGCTACTCTTCCTGATACCAAAACAAAACAAGAGATGGTGTATGATTTGAATTTCTCTGAGATTCGAGAGGAGTCAGAGAAATTGGGTCTTGAATCTCAAAATATGACTCAGAGTTTGAGTGGTACAGAGAAAGAACAAGAGGTACCACAAGTTTCTCAGGCTGAAGACATTGCACCCCTTGGTTCAGAGGACAGTCAATTATCTACAGATTTTGTACCTCCTATGACTGATCCAATACATGATATCAATATTTCTTCGTTAGATCTCAGTGACCAAAATGATCAAGCTGTCCCTAACAAAGTTGAACCACAAGAAGTGAAGAAAAATTCTGAAAAGAAATCTAAGAAGCAAAAGAAATCCAAGACAAAAATTGTTGTAGATGCAGGGAAAGGATTGCCTAATTTTATTTCTAGCAAGGCATCAAATGTGGATACTGAAGTTGGTGTAAATGCCAATGAAGCTAAATCTGAAGTGCTGACTGATGTTTCTCTAGCATTTACTATTGAAATGTCTGAACCTCAAAGTTCCCCATTGGCATTCAATGTGAATCCTTTACCCAGTGGCACAAAAGATGAGGAAGCCAATGCGAATGTAGTTGCTACACTGGGTTCCAATCTGAAGGTATCATCAACTCAGTGGGCATGGAAATCTGCTCCGGGATTCAAACCTAAATCTCTTCTGGAGATACAACAGGAAGAACAGCTGAAGGCACAAAGAGGGACAAGTTCTGAAACTGTTGCAGTGACACCTGCCAAAGTTGTTCCATCTCCAGCCCCTTGGTCATCAATAAGTAATTTGGAAAATAAGTCATTCAGTTATACTGTTCTAGAATCAAATACACTCCTTGTGAACTCTGAAGACCCTCTTAAATCAAAGAGCAGGACGAGCAATTTGCATGATTTATTGGCTGAAGAAGTTTTGGCCAAGTCAAATAAAGATGTTAGGGCTTCTGCTAGCAATGCTCAGAGCTTACTTCTACCACTGCTATCACCAGGTCAGGCACATCTTGAAGCTTCTGCTGTCGATGACAATGATTTTGTTGAGGCTAAAGATACCAAAAAAGCTCGCAAAAAGGTATCAAAGTCGAAAGCTGCTGGAGCCAAGATACAACAACCAGTTAGTTCCGCTGAATTGTCTGCATCTCCATCAACTGTTGAAAAGGATAAAATTACACGCCAAGTACAAGGAAAAGAATCTTTACCGGCTCCTCCTGCTGCTCCATCATTGGGGGATTTTGTTCTTTGGAAGGAGGATCAATCAAGCTCTGTTCCTCCACCAGCATGGTCTTTCGACTCTAAGAAACAGCAGAGACCGGTATCATTAAGAGACATTCAGATGGAACAACAGAAGAGGTCTGGAACTATGCAGCAGCAGCAAGCTCCAATGCCAACTGCTAAAGTCCAGCCAAACCAGGCAAGTCGTGGAAGCGGGTCTTGGCAGATTAGTGGGACATCACCATCTAACACTGCATCATCCCATCAGTTTGTTCCACAAGTTTCAAATCTGACAAAACCTAGAGCTGAAGATGATCTATTTTGGGGGTTGCCTGAGCAATCAAAGCCAGAACTCAAAAGGTATATTCTTTCTAATTACAGTTCATATATTAGCATCAGAAGTGTATTCCAAGTTAATTTCTATCATCGAACAATTTACTGTGTGATCTGTGAAGGCAAAATTACTTCTACTCTTCTGTTTTCCTCTCTTATATTTATCTGTTTTCATTTATTTAATCCCTTCATTTATCTTATGATCTGTTCTTATTGCCATAATTATTTTTAGATGCTCCTATCCGTTTTTCAGTTGATTTGATTAAAGATAGAGCATTCAATCCTGTAGTTTAACCAATCAAATAGAATAGAGTTTGACATAGACTGAAAGTTGATCAATAAACATTCTATTTTCATTAGTTGAATCAATTAGAGTTTAAAATGCATGCAACATTAATACAATTGAGAGCTTCGGACTTAGCCATGTAGATTTCCATGGAGGGATATATTGATTTATGCAGTTGAAACTCAAATAGCAAGACTAGCCCAGCTTCTGGTTGATGTTATGTCATAACAATTTGCTGTAGTTACACCTTGAATCCTGATACACATCTGTTTGTCCCTTTTGTCCAGGAATACCAGCATTTATTTTTATCATTGCTAGGTAGTAATGTGGTTGATATGATTGTTAAAAGTTTGTTAATCCATTTTGGTGAGTGATATTGAAATGGTTTAGGCAATAGTCAGTGAATAATAAAGTTAGCATGCCTAGTCGTTACTGCTTGTGGGGTGCTCGCAATTCTTAATGTCAAAATTTTGACCATTACATCCTGCTAGAATTTTTTTCCCCCTTCCTGTTTTTGCTGTCATATTTTCATCGTTGATGCATGCATTTGCACTCTTGCAATTTTCGATGACCTTAAAATTTCAAAGATAATATTGATGAGTTTATATCTAACAGGTCTGACTTCCCTCCAACCGAGAGTTCTGTCAGCAGGGCAGCTAAAGGCAAAGGAGTTTCTGGAGCAGGAACAGGGCAGAAGGTTGTTGGAAGCAGAGGTTTGGATTATACTGTTTCCTCCCCTTTGCCCATTGTGAAGGGTAGGAGCATTTCTTCAAAGAATTCAGGTAAAGAAACTATCCATCAATGCAACCAGCAACTTGCTTCTAAGAGTTTCTGTCTCACCTTTTTTTTTTCTCATATGCAGAGGCGATGGAATTCCAAGATTGGTGTGTAAATGAGTGGATCCGGCTCACAGGGACTAATGGTACTTATTAGAACTTCCAAAGATTTTTTTGTTTTTCTGTGCCCTCATCGTTACATGATATTTGTTTCACTCGTGCCTCAGATACCAGTTTCCTGGAATTTTGCATAAAGCAGACAACAGCAGAGGCTGAGATGCTATTGCGAGAAAACCTCGGTTCTCTGGATCGCAATCATGATTTCATCGACAAGTTCCTCAACTACAAGGACTTCTTGCCATCAGATGTCCTCGACATTGCCTTCGAGTTGCAGAAGACCCACCCTATATCTGTGGAGGACTCCAGTCACCGGAATTCCAATGCCGCAGCTGCCGCTGTTCCTGATCCTGATGAAGGCACAGATGATGCCTTCGACGGGCAACCCAAAGGACGGGGGAAGAAAAAGGGGAAGAAGGCGCAGAAGGTGAGTTCGACACTCTTAGGGTTTAACGTCGTTAGCAACCGCATAATGATGGGTGAGATCCAGACTCTAGAAGATTAGGATAAGCAGCACTTGAGGATTAGGGCAGACAGGACCTAGGGTTCCTGAGTGTACATACCTATTTATCTTGACTAACTTCTTTTTGTAAATTTCTTCTCCTGTTTTTACCGCTCTTGACTTGAAATGTGCTCCATGTATTTCAAAAATACTTGAAACTTCCATGATTTTTTTTTTGCAAGGAAGCATCTAAAGAAAAACATGTCTCTTCTTCAAAGCTGTGTTCTTGTCTCTCCGTGCAAAGTAGCTTGTTCTATTGCAGGCCTGCCTTCACCTGAGTCAGTGCCAAGCTTCCATCGGACGGCGAAGATTAAATCACGATCGGATCCTAGGGCTGCAAAAGGTTCCTTAATGAGCACGAAGGCTTCCTTCCCGTGAGTTCCTCTCGGGATTCTCCTACAACCCTTCCTTTTTCTTCTCGGCGACTCTAGCAGTTCCTGTTCTCTCATCCCACTAATTAATGAGCACGATCTTAGAGCAGACTACGAAGAGGGTGATGGTTATGGAGTACAGTTGAGCAGTAGAAATATCTGCTTCGTTGAGATTCAGTCTCTTGCTATATGACATAAAAAAACATATCTTGTCAATCTAAATCATGATCTGTGGTGCCAAATTTGTCCTTCACCATCATCATCACCGAGCTTCACATATTTCCACTTCCTCTTTATTGTCTCCTCACTGGCCAGCGATGTGATGACTACTGTTCTTTTGTCTTTTCCTTTTCTTTTTTTTAATCTTTGGTTCTTATGCCGAGTCAGTATAAATTTAACAAGTGCAAATTAAAAGCAGCGGCGCTGGAGAAGTAGAGAGGAAGCGACTGGAATAACACAGGTGCAGATTAAATTGTACTGAGTCGGTGCAATTTTTGATGAAGGAAGCAGCGGGGAGGAGGCGGCAGAGCGCGGCGGCGTCGCCGTGCGCAGCGTGCAAGCTCCTCCGGCGGCGGTGCGTGCAGGGCTGCGTGTTCGCGCCGCACTTCCCGGCGGAGGAGCCGCGCAAGTTCGCCTGCGTTCACAAGGTGTTCGGCGCTAGCAACGTCAGCAAGCTCTTGCAGGAGATGGCGGTGCAGCACCGAGGAGACGCAGTAAGGAGCTTGGTGTTCGAGGCGGACGCCCGGGTGCGCGACCCTGTCTACGGCTGCGTCGCACTCATCTCCTCCCTCCACCGCCAAATCCAATCCCTCCAGGCTCAGCTTGCCCTCTCCGAAGCCCACATCCTACACCTCCGCACGCATCGTACTGCCACAGCCGCCGCCCACCTCGCCTCCGGCGGCCACATCACTTCCGCCGCCTCCTCTCTGTCATTAGAAGTCGATCAGACGGATAAATTTTACTAGCTTCGCTTCCATATCAATTAACATCTAGCTACTGAATTTCATGATGATATATGTAGATATGCTTGAACTGGAATGTAATGCAGAGCATCAAAATTTATGTATTCTCTCGTCAATTCAAGTGAGATTTAGTGATTGATCGGTAAGAAAAGGCAATAAGTTTGAAGGTCGCTAGCTAATCGATTAAGGAGGAGAGAAATTAGCAAGTGTCTTCCAAAGCAACGGAGTACATAATTATAGGAGACGACTGATACGCAAGCAAAGTCAAAACTAGCTAGGAAGCCCCCTCAAACTAATGCCACTGCCATTGTCGAGCTATTAGTGGAAGTCCCTCGCCGGAGCGCCGCCTCCGTCGGATGGAGCGGATATGGCGAGGTCCGGCCACGCCAAGTTCCCGCCGGCTCCGCTGCTTCCTACACGCCACGCGTCTCCCGGCTCGTCGAGCAGCGAGTGGGACCAAAGCAAGGCGTGGTGGCCCAGGCCACCGAACCCCATCTCCTCTGCAGCTGCCCTGGCGGCACCGCAACCGAGCCCGAGCCCGAGCCCCAGCCCGAACCCTGCGCGGCTGGGGAGGAAAGCCTCCTCCATCCCGAGCAGCCCAGCAGCGCCGCCGGGGAACAGAGGGCCGCCGCGGCCGGCTGGTGAGTCGGAGGCTGCCACCGCGTCAGTCGATGTCAGCGGAGGCAGGGGTCGGAACTCGGTGGCGTCAACGGGAGCCAGCGACGGACGGAGACGCTTACGGGAGGCGCCGCCGATGGGAACATTGCGGAGCGTGCCGCCGAGCGTCCAGTAGCGTCGGCAGGACTTGCAGAAGTGCCGGGGCTGCGACATGTTGTAGTTGTTGTAGTAACAAAACTTCGTGTCCCGCGACTCACACCGCGGGCACCGCTCCCTTCCAGCTCCCGCAGCCAGCGCCGACTCCCCCTCCCCCGCCCGCCGCCGCCGCAACTCCCCTGTCTCCACCCCCATCCCGCTCCCCTTACAACTCACAACCAAGCTTGATCTTTCACTTCCCAAGTAGCTAAATCAACCACACATCAAGACACGATCAAATTGAACAAAGCTGCAAGAAAGCCGGAGGAGGATTTATAGAAAGGCAGAACAAGAAGAGGGGGAAGTGGTCTCGGGATGCGCGGTAGAAAAAAAAAATTAGCCGAACATATTCGACGTCGTTGTCTCGGTCTGTACGGATTGAATTCAAAAGCTGAGCCATGGAAGTGGAAGGAGGAGGGAGGAAGGAAGGAGGAAGGAATGGTCCGTACGGTGCTAGCAGCTACACGGCTTAACTTAATTTTCAGAGGACCGCGATTAGGCGATGAGAAGCCGCTGTCTTCGCCTCCAATCCCTTGGCTCCTGTGCTGCTGTTTCCGCCCAGTCCATCGCATCGATCCTTTCGATTGCATGCTCTCTCTCCCAGCAGCAGCAGCAACTGCTGCTCTGATCAGTTCGATCCATGGCATGCATGCATGCATGAAACCAGAGCAGAGTCGCGCAGAGGACGACAGTGAATATCTGCTGAAACTGCTGCCGAAGCCATGGCAAGTATGCAATTCATGACTCTCGAAGAGGTTTGAGTACGCGCCACCATGGTCGGTCGATAGCTAGCACCAGCTGCTGCAATTTGGCCGCTAGCATTTTGGAATTTGCTGACTTGATGGCGCACCGCAGCTGCTGAACCAACATCTGTCACTGTTCGACATGCAGCAGCAACAGTGCATGGCGATTCGACACTATGCCACTCCAATTTTTTTTTGTCTCTGTGCGTGTCCCAAGGAGGAGACGAGTCAAGGAAGTGGATGGAATTGGGAGGTGCAGCAGGATGTGCTTGCGATGGGTGGAAAAAACTGATGGTTCAGGGAAAGGAGTAGAGACGTCGAGTACAAAAGTGTTCATATATAGTCGGTGGGTGTGTTTACAGTTTGGTGGTTCTGGTTCAGTTAGGGAGGGATGGCCATGGATGGAGGAGACGAAGATGGTGGTGAGTCACTGTTAGTGAGCGAACATGAGCCATGATGGTGGGGGTGTCGCATGCAGTCTATGAGGTAGGACAACATGTAGGTGCTGTTAGGTCTCTGTCACTGGAATAGCTTGGTGCAGGAGACATATATATGGATGGCTGCCTTTTACTTTGGAAACATTATAGTAGCTAGGGTACCAAAATTCAAACATAACACTGATTGATTTTGTGTTTATTATCATCATTTGTTTGTTTGTTTCAGTGGAGATCAATTTGTTTTGACAAAAAAGCATTGAATTTGTTTAGTTAGTGTGATTCAATTACTATTTAGGACATAGGAAGATGAGATGGATGAGTTGGACTTTGTTTAGTTAGTGTGATTCAATTACTATTTAGGACATAGGAAGATGAGATGGATGAGTTGGACTTAGAAACTAGGGCAATTTTAAGTTGATATAGGCATCTTAACCGTAAGTCTAGGAGGGAGACTATTTTCTAGGAGGGAGACTATTTTCTAGCATTCTTATATATATAAATCAGATGTCTGTGGACTAATCTAGGAGGGAGACTATTTTCTTCTGATTTACCTACAAAGTAAATTTAAAAAATAATTTATGTACATTTAGAAACTAACTTGTGTAATATTCATTTTTATTAGGATTCAAATCTTGATTTACTTGTTTAATCAAGAAGAACATTACACAGTCTTGGGTAATGAAGCAGCGACATAACGCATTCTTAATTTCTTAAGTATTTAAGGATCGAGTCTTAATTTCGACGAATTAATAGATAATTTTTTTTTAATGAACGATTGATCTAAGAATGCTAGGCTGATGGGTCGTCCGTTGCCTGTGCATCTCGATTTACTCCTGATGGCCGATGAAAAATTTTCATAGAGCCAAACTGATCACCTCAGGATTAATCGATGTAAGTTGGAAATCTGGTGCTAACTAAAAAAAACATTACTCACCTTTGAGTATCGAGAGAGATTGTGGGATAACAGCATGATCTTGCCAAGAATTAGAAGTCGGATAAACTTACTTTCGAATGATTATGATTTTTTTTGGTAATCCAAGTATCCAGCACTTATGATCCGATTAATCTCGGAGATAATCGATTTGGTCATACAAAAAATTTTCACCGATCATTAGAGTAAATCAGAAAACACAGATGAGTTCAGGCGGATGATCCACCGTCACAAGTAATTCGAACTCTCTAGGTGTATCAGCGTAACCTGGATACCTGATGTCAATTAAAAAAAATATTACTCACCTGTAAATACCGAGAGAGATTGTGGGATAATAGCATGATCTTGCCTAGAATTAAAAGTCTCGTAAACTCGCCTTACTTTCGAATGATTATAATTTTTTTTTGATAATCCAAATATCCAGCACGATTCGATTAATCTTAGAGGTGACTGATTCAACCCCACAAAGCTTTCCACCGACCACTAGACGGACGATCCAGTGTCATAAGTAATTCGAACTCTTCATATGTCGTGTGCTATGGGTGAGATTAGAATTTTAAATCTCTTGCGAATAGCACAACCTAACTAGCAGTGCTCTAGCTTGAGGAAGGCTCTCCCACTTAAAGACATTGGTGTGCAATGTATTAGTTTTGAAAGGTTACTTCATAGCTAATATAACCGGTCATTTCCTAGTCAATATTTTTTTACACCAGGTATTCGACTTTTACAATTCAATTAGTCATGGGGTGGATGGTTCGACACTACATGTAGGATTAGTGCGCGTCGATAGAAGGGGAGTGAATATTGATTCTTCATTTTCTTTTCGTTTCGTCGATCTTTCTATCAAAATAGTTGCAGCAGAATAAAACGAATAAAACAAAAGACAAGAAACGACACGCAGATTTACTTGGTTCTCAACCCCCAGGGTCAGTACGTTCAAGACCTAAGCACGGGAGGCGCCCGTCCACTAGATCTTTTCCTTTTCGAATTTTTTTCGGATGCGGAGAAACCACTTATAGATTTAAATACAAGCAGAAAGAAGATATAAAATAAATCACGTCTTGTAAGAAAACAAACAAATATTGCGGCCGATCCGGAAGTCCTGAGCGCAACGCACCCCTCCTGGAGCTTCCCCAATCGCAGAGCTTCGCAACGTCATTTTCTTCGAGCACAGAGTAAGGTCATAGAGAATTGTTGTTCTTGAATGTAGAGTCTGTTAGGACCGAAGGAATTTAAGATATCTCCACAATGGTATGATATTGTCCACTTTGGGCCTAGGCCCTCATGGTTTTGCTCTTGGGCTCTACCCAAA
>JBBUKS010480623.1:0-16637 GCA_038050645.1 Hedychium gardnerianum
CATGTACCCTCTCATATTCCTCATTTTTCACTCCGATATGCCCATTTAGATCGCCTCCTATAAAAATTATTTTATTTGACGGAATATTTTGTAATACTTCATCTAGATCATCCCAAAACCTTGATTTGATAATTTCATCTAATCCTACTTAAGGTGCATATATGCTAATTACATTCATAGTTTCTTTCGTCACTATTATCTTGAGAGCTATAATTCTATCCTCTTTTCTAACTACTCCTGCAACTTCATCCTTTAATGAACTATCTACAACAATATCTACTCCATTTCTTGTTTTACTCTTTCCTATGCATCATAACTTAAAACTCGAGTTCTCTATCATCTTTGCATTCTAGCCTACCCATTTTGTTTCTTGTAATCACAAAATACTAATTCTTCTCCTAATCATCGCATCTATTACCTTTAATGCTTTACCAGGATTCCTATGTTTCATGTTCCAAATCTTAGACTATTAGTTTTCTTATAATATTTATTGTTATCCAACCTATGGTGTGAGAACTCTTGCTTATTTAACACTACACCCAAATTTTCATGGAGATGTAGCAGTCTTTGCCGATACGTTACAATCGGACCTATAACGCGGACTCTTGCATATTTAGCACTACACCTGAGTTCTCATGGAGATGTAGCGGTCCTTGTCGAGATGTTACAGTTGGACCCTGCAACGCGTTTCTTACGAGGAATATCCTAACATTAGCATAATAGTTTAATGGATCTATTCATTGAAATTTGTCATAGTTTAACGCTGGCTGGCAATCTAACGCAACCCTCCTCTTTTATCTGGGCTTGGGACCGGCCATATTCGTCATGGGCAGAGTTTTTAAGTTTATGTATGATATAATAAAATATAAACAAATTGAACTATAAAAATATATACATTAAAAAACAAAGTTAAACGAATGAAAAGGTCAACCCAAGTTTTAGGTGGTTCTAATTTTAGATGCATCTCTAACTGACCAAAAGATCTAGTTCCCATTTTCCTGTCAAACTAACCAATCGGGTCTAGGCTTTATAACTTTCATCATTACAATCAAAACTGCAAATGAACAACCTTATAAATTCCCTCTGTAGTCTATCTTTGCATCAAATTTTGTATAAAATGTTATGAAGCTCGTATCTTTATAATATTGCTTCTTGAATTTTATTTTTCTTCAATTCAGTCTTGCCAATTTAACTAAAACCAATGAAATGAATCTCCACCTTATCACTCATGACAAATGAAACTATCTCCTTAATAGAAATTTGCAGAAACTATAAGTTTGAAATTCCGAAAGTAATAAATAAAGTGATTTAACTCGCACAACAGTAGAACTTTAATTCAGCAGCATATATCCATCTAGAAAACAAAGACATAATACTTACCCTGCAAATCTCGCATAGGAACAAATTGTACAATGTCCCGAGTAGCTATTCTGCCCGTGGAACTTTCTAATCTTTTTCCATCATCAGCATCCAGAATCTACTCAAAACTCAGAAAAGATTTCATATGGTATTGTGTCAGATACCAGAATTAGATTACATGAGAAAACCTGGAGACATTTTGGATTAGAGCACATGCATCAAGTAGCAGGTATAGCGCGATAGTGGTAATGGTGTACATGACCAATAAATAATACAAGTACGAATGTGATTGTGGCTTGCTTACCTTCATTTCTTTGTAGTCTGCACCTCCTACTCCAACAATGAGAATTGACATGGGCAAATCAGAAGCTTTTACAATTGCATTGATGGTCTCCTGCAAATCTGTAATAACCCCATCCTATGAAGAAATAAAAGTTCAACAAAACCAATGAGAAGTGCTAACTAATAGAATGACATGGTATAACAGGTACAGTTACCGTGATGATAAGCAATATGTAGTACTTGTTTCGACTAGTCAAAAGAGATTGACCAGCAATTTCTGCAGCCTTGTGGATCACTGGGCCAAACAAAGTTGGCCCAGCAAGAGTAACATTATGCAGCGCCATTGCATATGCTGCCATGATACCTTCAACACCTGAAACCTGAAAAAAAAAAAATGAAAATACAACCTCTAAGAAAAATAATAGTTTAAGGTTGATGTGTTTTTCTAAAACTATGATAGAGGGGCCTTTAGCAGTGGGCTAAGAGCTGCCAAGAGGATACACCACTGTTGTCCTTGAAGACCAGTTTTTTTTTCCCCTTTAATCAATATTAAATATTGCTGCTATGTGACCTAGAGGTCTTGATTCAAGTCTCGGAAATAATCTCTTGTAAAGTAGGATAAGGTTGCGTACAATAGACCTTTCCCCGGGATCCAGTATTGGCGGGAGCTTCGTGCACCAAGCTGCCCTTTTTTTTTTAATCAATATTAAATATTGATATTAAACTATCAAGTTGGATTCAATCTGGGTAATGGATGATATAAGCCATTGTCCAATGACTCAGCAAGGACGTTGTTGTCCCATTGGAATAAATGACGATTTGGCGTTTTTGTTTATCCATGTGGCATAGAGGGACAGAGCAAGAGTAGCCCCCACGGGCATAGCCGAGTTGGTACTCGGATGGTAGAATTGCATCACACAAAGCAAGAGTAGGTCCGTAGATTCCAGATGTTTGGGATGTGGATTACCATGTCATCTCTATCACTCAGGTGCTGCTTTTTAGGTTTCCAATTCCAAAGTGTGGAGCATTAAGCATTTACTGAAGATGAGATGCAATTCAAATGGCATCTCAATTTGAAAGATTTTAGCAAAGGGAAACTCAAATTAGAAACAAGATTTGGAAAGTGACAAACCAGCTAGAAATGGAAGTGTTAAAATACCAAAGGATTTTGCAGAAATCTTTGAAAGTTAGTCTATTGAGAGTAAAAAAGAAAATTGCCGAGGAACTTAGGGCATGAACTATTTCTAACGTCACTTTAGGTAGTTTGGATCAATAAAAACATGTCTGGAACAAGTGCAATGAAGAATTATTGAAACTCAGGATAGCTTCTGCTGTTTTTCTCTTCTCCCAACCTATCAAACTGTTGCTATTGCCATTATTATCTACCTATGTCTGGAAAACTATTTGACAATGCTAATTCAACTCAGCTTATAAGAAGATCAAAATAAGCCAATTTCAATGCCTATGGAATATAGATGTATTTGACAGTGTAACAAATAGTTAATGACGATTTGTTAGAGAGTTAGCTTAAATAACAAAAAAGAACATTTGAGAGAATGAATCACACCCTCACCTCACTCTCCTCGGAACTCGCATTTAGGTTGAAACAATGAGAAACTGATCCGTATGATACCCTCCCTCCAAAACCCCAAGCAGGAAAATGTTTATCAGAATCATAGAACTGCAGAACCTCCCCAACTCCTACTATTGCCTGAAGCATAATCAAGTTAATTGAATACAGAAAATATAGCTATGAACAGTATATAATGGTTGAATTTGCCATAATTTTTATGATGAAAGACAAAAAAACTGTTACTTGCTGATAGGAATTCAATCGCCCAGAAGGATCAATAAAATGCAAGGAAGCAGGAAGTCTTGGATCTCCATTTGAAGCTAGACAAACAAATATAAATACATTTAGTTAGAAACAAAAACATGTTAGTATACATCTGAGAACAGTGTTCACTCTTCTAAATTACAAAAAAAAAGTCACCCAAGGGCACAAAGCTTTCGCCAATGCATGGTATGCCGAGCTTAGTTATTGCAAGCAGGTAGTTATATATATGACATAACAACTTAGTCATCAAATTGCAAGCTTGCAGTATTATGATTCTAGTTTCACAAGTAAATTATTAGGCAAAATGAAAAAGTTTGCACACCTGTAAAATCAATGGCAACCATAAAATTAAGCTCAAAACCATTGGATATATAATCCAAGAAACTATATTGAGTTTTTTCAATGAAACTATCCACGTGCAGCTGCCCCTTGAGCATCTAAATCAAAGCAAAAAAAGTAATGAGTAAGAAGCACATATCCTAGTAAACTACAGATAGAATAACCACGCAAGGTTCACCTTCTTAGCACCAGAACGAGATTGAACATACAAATTTGCACCACAATTTTCTCTGGCAAGCTTCTCAAGATCTGCCACACTAGTCTGAAGCAAGCTGTTAGAAGTGTCAATATTATGAAATCACGTAAGAATGTGAAGAAGACACATAGAAACAGTAGAACAGCTGAAATTAGTTGCAAGATTTTGGTTACCCTAGCTGATCATGCTTGCCACTGACGTTGAAATCAAAACACTCAATGATTAGGGGATTCTCCTACATAAGAAGATGTATCCAACATATGTCAGGTTATATGATTGGGAAAAGAAATAAAATAGCCAATTTAATTTTTGAATTTTGTAAAACAAATTTGGAAGTATGCCTTGCTGACAAATTGCTGCATCGATAAAGTTGCAGGTTTCCAGACGGGGTTAAGGTCATTGTTGATAACTTCAGATTTCCATATAGGGATAGAGATACCACTCTCCACAAATTTTGAAATTATTAAAAATGGATCCTGTAATATGAAGATTGAATAGTTAGTAAAAGTGAGGATTAAAATCAACATAATCAAAGGAGTGGTTCAAAGCCTTCACGTATGTACACTTTTGGAGAAAACATCCTTATTTTCCAACTTTGAACAGCGGAATATTATCTCAAAAGCAGTCCTAGAAGCAACTGGCTCCTCGGCATGAATTGTTATGGTTCCTGAATGTGCATTGGGATGCCCATTTTTCTGTTGGAGATTTAAAATCAAACTTCTGTTTGGCTTGGTCACTATCTGTCAATTAAATTAAATTAAATTAAATTATGAATACTCCTTCCAGATGCTGTTGGAACTTACAGATTAAAAAAACACATGCATGCCGACACAATAGCACACAATTAAATATATATACCAACATATATAGATACAGAGAATGTGAAAAACAGCTTGCTATCAGAAGAAATAAAATCATCCAAAACCATTTCAAAATGTCACACCAAGAACGGAAAGATTTTACCTCAGACATGGCAAAAGAAGCTTCTCCAAGATGATCTTGCTCATTCAAATTGATAGTCTGCAAAAAGTTCAATAGAAAATAGATTCAATCAATAAAAGTTGTTTCAAGCTCAATTAGAAGAAACTGTGTCTTCACTAAAAGGAATTGATACTTGAGAAGAAAGATGAACTAAGTTGACTACTAGAATCCAGATAAACAATGCACAAAATTGCAAAAGTTTAGATTCGAAAATCACATTTTCTAGAAGTTGGGAACTTATTTGAATAATTAACAGATTGTCATAATCAGTTTACACCAAATAACTATTTTTACCTCTCAGTACCATGTAGCAATAGCAAGGGAGACGTATCAAAGCCAGGCAAGTAAAAAAGGTAGTGTTGGTTCATACATACAGACTTGAGGAAACATTTAATAGGTGCAAGTAAATAAATCCTTAACATTCATACATACACTCCCCATCCACTATACTAAATGGAAAAATGATTTTTGATTGAAGATGCCACACAACAAAGTCATATATTAGAGAAACAACCACCCTCTTTCAGTACTTCAAATAGATATAACAATTAACTGAAAGTATAGTGCCCTCCTACTAGGTCTACTCTATTTTCCTTTAGACAGGCTTTGACTATTGATTATCAATTATCATACATGTTCCATAAGGGCAAATAATAAGAAGAAATACAAAAATATTTGACTAATTTAATTAGCATAGGGAAAAGGAGTAATGATTAATATAGTAAGTTTTTTCAAAAAATAAAAACAAAAATCTATATGAAGAAAACTCCACTCAGAATTCAAAGGACATAAGAACAGACAATAATCTAACATGATCATCAAGGTAACATATACAAAAGAAAAATCAGAAACATCAAAAGATCTTCTCAAGGATGACAAGAAAATTAACCAACTTTATAAAGTAAAGACACTGGAAAATCACGAACCAAATAAAATAATCACAAAAGTAACCAGAGATACAACTTTATAGGTATCAGCCAAACAGTACAATTTTCGAAAGCAGAACCAAAAGTTACTGAAAAGTAGTTACCTTAACAGGTATATTGAAATATTTGGTGTCCACATCATAGACTCGTATCCTGCCATGTAATGCAGTTAAGAGACAAAAAAAAATGGTGAATTGAAAAATATCTGGAAGTAGGCTAAGAAGCTTACACCAAGTGTTGAACAATTTCAAACTGATAATTGATGGTAAATTTAGTAATCCAAGAAGGACTCAGATTGTTCATTATGACTTCTGTGCGCCCAAGTTCTTCAAGGATACCATCTCGTCTTTTTAGATAAAGAACAGCTAGTGGATCGCTCTGAGAATAAATTGAAATCAAATCACAAATAGACAATAAGAAATTGTGATACATAACTAAAATTGTGTTAAAAAATTCAACATTTTAGGTTGTAATGTTTTAAAAAACTGAAGATGTAACTAGGAGAAGAAACTAACATTAATTACAAATGCAAGTCCCAAATTTTTAGTTCAGTTCTTCAATTCATTTAACTTAATCAGATAAGATTGTACTGTATTGGTTCAAAAGAAGAACTTCTGGATATAGGAATATACATAAGAATCTAGCATATCATCTAATAACATAATACCTGATATGAGATATCATAACTACTACACCTCTCTCAAGCATTGATCTATTCCCAATTTGTTATATTTAAAAGTAAAACAAAACTGATTAAAACCTTGATGAAGGGCAGACAAAATGTTGGTGCAATGACAAGAAGTAAAGAGCAACTGAAGAAGAAATGTTTAACATAGCAGGTGAAACAATCGTGTCATACACTTGGAAATGATAATCAAAGAAAGATGCTAACATCTCAATGGAGTCGGGTTCTCCCTGGTGGAGCAGAATGATACGGTATAAAATTAGGATTAAGATAGAGTAAAAATTAGAAAGTTTAACTTAAAAGTTTTAGGAGTTTTTAATTTGTAGTCAAATAAAAAGGAGGGAGCGAAAAATTTCTAAGATAATTTATTTTAGGGGTTGATCATCCTTTTATCAAGTAAATAGGATATAGGTTATTTTTTAGAAAATATTTTTTTGTTCTATAAAAATGACTCCCAAACACTCATGTAAAATATTATTCAATTTTAATACAAATCTTGTAAGTATTGCTCTCTACACAAGATAGTTATCCATCGATGCTATAACAATTTGGTATCAAAACTTTGTGTGAATTTTGTTGGATTTTGGTTTGCATCAACTGTACCATAATCTCCTTGCTAGAGAATGTGCATATCTATGGTGTCATCTATGATGTGAATGTAATTTCACTAATATTGACAAATAAGTTCAATTGAAAATTCTTGGGTGGTTTGTTTCCCTTTTTGCAATTTTGTAAATTTTAAAAAATAAAATAAAATCCAATTTAGAAGAAATAAAAATCCAACCATAAACAGCAATGAATATAAAATGTTACATCAATAGATAAAGTAAGCACAGGACTGCCAAAGAAATATATTTTAATCAACAAAGAGTGATTAGAAACTGATGCTGACAGTAATACACTAGTTAAAGTATCAGGATATACCTTTGACAGAATATCACGGTTCCGTAGTCTAGAGGCAGAGAGTGATAGCTGGAAACAAAGAGCTTCTTAGAAGAATAAAATTGAAGAATAAAATAATAATAAACAACTTTAGGTTATCATAGTTAACATGGAGTTATTGCCAAAGATCGGAAAAGAGGCAGAAAAACATAAACAACTTTAACTTATATATTTGACACGGAATTCTTAGAGAAATGAGAAGGACAAGCAAGCATGAATTATCTGGAAATTATAAAAATAATGAGTGATAATTTTTTATATGAGCTATCAACGATATTGATCAAATGGTTGATTCAATGTGCGCCCACCATAGAAGCTCCAATTTTCTCTACCTATTCAGCATATGGTTAAGTTTAAATTAGTGTTACAGAATTTATTTTGAACAAACTGAGATAGAAAGAGTTGGTCACAAACCAGCATGATTACAGAGGAAGTATAAAAAAACTCATCCAATATCAGAACTATTAATTGATAAAGGAAAAAAGCACAACAGTTACCACTCTGAGAGTACAAATCTTTCTAACATTGGTAATGTCCTTACAACACCATAAAACTTAAATTAAATATTACAACACCAGATTAAAAAACATTGGATATATTATGCTTACAAATATACTAATAAATTAACTGTTTCAGAACTCATATTGACACTTCAAGTTTATATCCTGTAAGATAATGAGGAAAAACCTCTGAAAATTTGTATTCATGGCAAGATTTTTCAATTTTTCATAGCTAACAACAAAGAAGGTCCTAGTATTTTTGGGCTAACAAAAAAGAAGATCAAAGTTTCAACTGGCATCTTCTCATGTAAACAAGCGCACTAATATTGCATGGTGCAGAAACTTGATGGTTTTCTTCCAAAATCCCATGCTACCATGAATCTCAATGGTCATGTTGAAGAATTGCATGAGTCATATCTCATATGTGAAGATTTATGGGATGTGGATATTGGAAATGCAACAAGGTTCGTCAATTATTTTACTTCCAGCAGTTGTTCAACTAACAAAAACTTGACTCTTCTTCATTATATGAAGAATGAATTGGCCAACACAACTCGGGATGATAACTCAATTTTTTAACTTTTTTGTAAATCAAAAACTTTATGCTTCAAATTTTCACTTGTTCATTTGAATGAGGATATAGCAGAAACACATAAAGAGTCATACTATTTATGCATTTTGGAATAAGTATATTCCTTTTATTACATTATTTCAAGAACGGGTCCAACTATACCTCATAGAGTTTAAAATTCTTCTTTCTTTGCAAAAATCATTATTTTATCATGAATTACTGAATTTTCTCTTTGGATGAGGAGGGAGATGTGTTATTTTGGCAAGAATAAGAACCATAACAAAGAAAGAGAGAAGAAGAACAATGCTGACAAGTTTTTCATGTATGTGGGACAATGCCGTCTTAAAGAGAGAAAATATTTGATCCCCACGACTAACTTAAAATTTCTTATCCAAAGGATATCCCCATCCATAGAGATTAGAAATGACTTGACAATATTAAGTGAACGATGATAGCACCAAAGATTATCCACTAAACCCAAAGGGATATCTCAATGACTAACAATAAAGTCATTGGTGATAATTATTATATAGGGATGAGTCAATTCTGAAAGGGTATAGGATTGTGTCGATAATTTTAAAGAAACATTATCCATATCAAATTTGGACGACCAAACTGTTCGCACCGTCGAGACCCGATAATGTTCTTCCAGCAAAAATCACAGCGTCCGAACCTCAGGCTAGATAAAGTATTTCCACTCGAACCAGAAACAAAAAGACAAAATTGCTTCAATAACGGACGAAGGCACCAATCCTACAGGTAAAAAGTAAAACATTGCAACCGACCGACCCAACGCGGGCGAAAAGGACGGCACAGTAGGCATCGGCAGAAAGCGAATTGACGATTAGGGTTGACGGGTTCTCACCTCGAGCGAGGTGCAGAGACCGCGAAGGCCGCGGGAGTGGAAGAGGTAGCCGACCGCATCGTTGATCTCGGGGCGCGCCGACCCCACGGAGGCGGTGGGGCCCGCGGCGCCGATCGCCTGTTGACCCCCCTTCACATCAGAGAAGCACCCGCCCATAGATCGATCGGCCGGTTCCCGTTTCGCCTCTCTCTCTCTCTCTCTCTCCCGCGCCCTCGTCCCTCGCCTCAATTTTCCTTTCGAAATGTTTTATGGCTATTTTTTGCAATCGTGGGGTGCGCCGTGCGGTGGCGCAGCGAAATTATATATTTAGACAAAAACCTCGTGAAATATAATAAGTGGAATGATATCTAATCACGTTATATATAGCAGTTTAGGATAACAATCCAAAATTAAAATCAATTTATGATGATTTATCATATCTGAATTGTATATCCTAAATCTTAAACTCTAAATTTTAAATTCAAAATTAAAATAAAATAAATTATTATTATCATATTTATATATTATCTTGACGTGCATAAATAAGTTTGTTAATCTATGATATTTATCAATAAAGAAAACAATTATTTATTTATGCAATTTGACTTATAGTTATAGTCACCAAAGGAATAACGATAACATAAATAATAAGTAAAGATTTGCCACTTTTTCCTATCACAGACAAGGAATAAATAACTGGACGAACAATTGTCACTGACTACACATTTCAATGATTTATTCACTCTCTAAAACCAATAATATAAAGTGTCGAAAAATACCCCACCCCAATTCATCATGTCACATAAATCCTTGTGCATATTTTATATTCGGAACAGAGGATCGGAGAAACGCTACTAATGGCTGCGATAGTCATCGGCAATATCATTAGCAATCTTTTTAGCATCCTCTCCGGAGCCATGAATTCCCATTCTCACAAGTCCAGCGCAGTAAAGCTTATCCTTCCCTTTCCAGTGGTTGGGGTATTTCTGCTTCGACATTCCATCTTCTCCTATCAGGAAATCATCACCCTGCAATATTTACTATTAAATTTTATGGAAAAGCATTGCCTTTGAAGGAACATGACTTTCACTTGAATCTACAGAAAAGGTTGAGGTTACCTTAAGCCATTTCTTGACAGAGCTCCGGTAGCCTGTTGCGAGGATTATAGCGTCGAAGTTCTGAGTTTTTCCATCTGTGAATGCGACGTTGTTGCCCTCGATGCTCTTTATCGACGGAACGACCTGAACTTCTCCTGATTTGATTTTGCTTACCGTGCCAACGTCAACGACCGGATATATTGGGGTGTGCTTTTTCATGTACATGGGCCCTATCGACGGTCTGTGTAAACCGTGCTTTGAGAGATCCCCGTACTTGAAGTAACATGCGAGGAGAATTAAGTGGTCGAGTAGCCACATCGGCAAATATTTCATGAGACGCATGGCCACGAACCATGTCTCCCTTGGTACTATGTGAAGCTGCAAAACCAAATACAGACCAATACATTTAAATAATGACAACACCACTGCAAAATTTCTGAATGACACAATTGTTTCCATTTTACCTCTTGTGATATTAATTTTTAAAACTATATATTATTCTTTTAAATGCAACATCATTAAATAATAATTAATGACAGAGATAAAATGAAAAATAAATATACATTTTAAAAAATCTAAAAATTAAATGTTTTAAGAATTTTAGAATTTTAAATACATCTTTTTAAATAATCTATATGGAAATAAAAGTTAACTGCCTTTTTGGCGTATATTTCCTTGCTTTCCAAATGGAATAAAATTAATAATGATTATTGAGCATAATTAAGTTACCTGGCCCCTGATGACGACGCAGGTCGTGTGGGCCCCGCCGTCGGCGACGTCGAGCGCGATCTCCATGCCGGAGTTGCCGCCCCCCACCACGAGCACGGCCTTCCCCTCGTAGTCCCTCCCCGTCCGGTACCGGCTCGAGTGCACCACCGACCCACGGAACCCCACCAGGCCAGGGATCTCCGGCACCACCGCCTCGGCGTTTTCCCCGCTCGCCACCACGAGGTACCGCGCGGCGTAAAGCTCCTCCGCGCCGCTGCCGTTCTCTTCCGTGTTCCTCGCCGTCACCAGCCACCTCCCCGACGCCTCGTGGTACTCCGCTGACACCACCTCGCGGCTCAGGGCCACGCGGAGCCGGAACCGCTCCGCGTAGTCGTCCAGGTAGCGGACGAAGTCGTCCTTGGGGAGGAACGTGGGTGCCTCAGGCGGATGGGCCAAGTGCGGAAGCTGGCTATACTCCTTGGCCAGGTGGAGATTAACGCGATCGTAGCAGCGCCGCCGCCACAACGAGGCGATGCAGCCGTCGCGCTCCAGGATGAGGCACGGCACCGACAGCTCCGTCAGGCACGCCGCCGTCGCCAGCCCGGACTGCCCTGCCCCGACGATCAACACTACCTCCTCCCTCATTGATCGCCTCGCACTCTGATTTCAGCAATTAGGAGAGTCGAGAATGGAGATTGAAATCATCCGAGGGAATTGTTTATATAGAAAAGAAGAATTACATTAGCTTTTGTTATCAATCTGATTAAAGGAAGAAAGTATTTAACCCAACAAAAATAAACAAAGGAAATATTATACTTATAAAGAAAGAAATAAAAATTTATTTCTTGATGGATGAAAATAAAATGAAAATAATGGGGAAAAGAACTAATTTCTTCCCTCTATCTTCCTTCGCAACAAATAAGAAATTGAGGTAAATGATCAAATTTAACAATTTTTTAAGTTTATATTATTTTAAAATTGGGAAAATAAAGCAGTTATTTAACATTAACTTACTGTTTTTTTAACACAACTATATTTCTTAGGGGGGCAAATCTAATTTCTTAGGGGCAAAATGGTGATTAATAATTAATGATAAAATCTAAAGTAATCATCAGTTTTTGGCCTTTTAAGTAGGAGAGCATTTACTTCTTAGGAAAATGTATTCCGCGAAAATTGATCTTTGTTTTGCTCAATGATATAACTCTATCAATCAAATACAATTAGGCTATATCCGTGGAGGCTTTCATACGCTTACTAAAATATTATAGCAAAAGATGATTACGTTCATCCCAAACGTTTCTCATAGTACATCTTCAAATTATATGAAAGAAAATAAATTACGAGATATAATCAACTGTCAAATGATTAGGGTGTGTGTGCCAAAGACCACCGTGGATCCTTTAAAGGTTACCCCTATCAAACACTTTTTTACTGTTTTCCCATCTTTTTGTACCTTCTTACTATAATCTACTTTAACTTCTCTCTCATTTTTGTGCTTGGTGCATAGTTTAAATGATTGTAGACTTGATGTCTCAAGGATACTAATGCAAAAGAATCGCTGAAAGATGATCAATGAGCTATAATTTGTATCTTGGTGTAACGATTTTTCATTGTCACTCAGTTCTGTTATTTCCAATGTACTTATCAATGGTTGATGGGAGTAGCTGTTTGCATATGGTTAAATTGAATAGGTTAATAGAGGCATCATTCTACCAAGTTGCTTACAGGTTTGCTATCACTCTTTCCTCCGGGCTTACATGATTGCCACCAAACAATATGTGTGTATTACAACAGAGGTGTTTTGTTCCTTACTCCATATCATTGTTTTTCTAAGTCTTAAGAGACCAATTTTGAAGTACTAATTGTTGATTAATTAATCATGTCATTTTTTCAATTTAATGTATGTATTCTTTTAGTTAGTTACTTGGTTATTCAATCTTGTTTAGTTTTTATGCAAGCACAAAACGAAACTCCACCTGATATGAAGTTCTCTTAGATGTCCCATATGGCACTAATACTTCATAGTTTTGTAAGTATGTGATGTGGTGCCGGTAGACACAGTCTTCATCTCCAATCACCTGAGCTATTTTGGAACCTACATGTCAACATGTGTCAGTGACCACCCTCCGACTGTCAAGTTAGCACTATGCTGAAAAGGGATGAAAAAAAGAAGAAAAAAAATGGTGGTACTCGTATCCCTACTTTGCCATGACCTTTTTACTTAGGACTGCTAAATGAGCCAAGCCGAACTAAGATTCATGATTTGCAAACTTATTTAATAGTAATCGAGCTAAGTTAAACCGAGTTTAAAATAAATCAAGCGATTGAAATGATTGTTCAAGCTTAGATTATTAAATTTATTCATGAACAACATTTACAAGGGACATGCTCTCAAACTTTAACAGGCTATAGTTTCGGATTTGCTCCATGTGGATCGGATTTGTTGGGCTAAAACGAGAGTAGAGTCCCCTGGTATGCATTGTGGTCTTGCCTAATTGGATATTCAATGTCTAAGTGCTCTGATTTTCCAGTTACCTAAGAGGAAACGCTAGATGTATTCAAGAAAACAAGTTGAGAGTTGTACTTCTCAGCCCTCTGTCTTCTCCAGAACTAGAAACAACTAGTTGCAGGCAACAATCTTGAGTAGTTGCCTTTGTTTAATAGTTGTTATTCTCAGCCCTTCAAGTTGAAGCTCAACCATCTTGAACTGAAATTAGATTATTTTTTTTATATGTAACTTACTTCGTAGATTAATTTGTTTCCACCCGGTAGTAATCTCTGACAGTGCTGTGAGGCCAACTTCCATATCCTTCTAGCAAGCCTGTTGTGACTCCATTTTTTATTGCCTAAAGAGATGGAAATTTCCAGGCTGAAAAGACAGTAATGAGGGAAGAGAACAATGCAGCCACTGAATTAAGGGATAAGTTTCAGCAAGAACTTGTGAGTTTATTTCCTTTGGGCAAAAGTTAATCAAGTGCCCCTGTTTCTTTTGCATTTTTCATCTTAAACTGACAATGAATTATGACAGCAAAAGCTTGAATTGTTGGGTTCATAACAACATCATTGGCATTCTTAGAAGACCATTAGTCAAAACTTGTGTAAAAATGTTGATCAGTGTTTCAAAACTGGGCCAGATCACCAGCTAATTTTGATCTGAAAACCTCTTAAAACTTCAAGACGATTCTTAAAATGACAATCAACATTATGGAATTAGAATCCAGTGTATTATTGACTACTTTTAAGCATATTGAAATGACTCGTATTAGCATAAAAGCTTGTTGCCGTTCCCATCAAAATTGCATAACTAACTTTGCATCGTGTTCTAAATTAATCTCATCCATATTCTAAAATGAATTTAATTTCGCGTGAGTTCATAAAGTTATTGTCATGCGATGTTGAGGTTAGATCCAATGTGATCCTCCCCGCATTGAGAACTTTGTGCACTTGCCTTTTTTTATCTTTTTTTTTCATGACCATGTGGACCCTATGAATCCCAACTAATCGAATCCAAATGCTCCACTTGCATTACCAGTACATAATATCATTATATATACGATGTTTTTTTTAAAAAATGATTTCTTTTGCCCTGGTTCATCATGAATTTTTAGCCATTTGGTCAACTTAAAATCGAAACCTGGTTTAGTGATCATGAAGGCAACACTACCACTTTACTTTGATCAGTGCACAGGCTCGGATCATGATTACTACTTCTTGTGTTTCTCATCATGCCATCACTAATGGTGAGATGCCATAACTTATTTTTATAGTAGTCTTTAAAATATAGTTTTACTTTTTTATTTTTTTAGCTGACGGTCTAATTAATTTTGAAAATCTTTCATAATACGGTATAATTGAATCTCGAATTTCAAATGTCTAATTTATTATCGAAGGACCTAACCATAATATCTGTCCTGAGTTTTATTTTTCTATCTTGAATATATATACCAAAAGGATGTGTTGTTTTAACTTCCCAAAGGAGTACATCAACTAGAAAAAATGTTTAAACTATCCAAATCAAATTAATTCAGAAGTTCAATTCTATTTATTTTGATTAAATAAAAATATATTAAGATTTTTAAATTTTTACTAAACAAATTAAGTTTTTATTAAAAAACTTCAATATTATTATTTTTAAAATAATTATATGATTGTTTGGTTTTAAAAGTAAAAAATAATGGATTCGATTGGTTGGAAAAAAAATCAATAAATAAACCCTAAATAATCTTGTATCATTAATCTGTAATCGCGTAAATATCACAGGGAATGAATACAAACAAATTAATGTTTCCATTTTGGAATTAGAAATCTTCTCTTTTAATTGTTCTTGTTCTGCCGTTCATAACTCGATTGCAAAGACACACCACAAAACAACATTTCTTCAGGACGTACGCCCTGTAAAGCTAAATCCTAATTACTCACAAGAAATGCAATGTCATAAATTAAATCATGGCATATTTTGGTTGGCAACTTCCCAACTAAACAAGACAATATTTATTTACGAGCTATATATAAAAGCCAACGTAATAGAAACGGCTTGTAGCAAAAGGAAAAAAAGAAGGAAATCAATTATTTAAGTTGTGTTTAAAATTATACTAATTATATGACTTCATTTTTCAAATTACAAAAAAAGACTACTGCTCATCAATGAGTTAATAAAATATGTAGTAGTTTATATATATTTTTCTTTCACATTTCTTAACATATAAGAAGAGGACAAAAGAAGAAGAAAAACAAAGAGGTGAAGGAGGAGAATTAAGTTCCTTTACGTCTAAACAAAGTAATGAAATGAACAATAAGAGAGTTAACCAAATTAGCCACATATAATCCATCAAAATACTATAGATAAGTAAATCTAATTTAAAATACAAGGCCAAAAAGATAATTTTGATATATATATATATATTCTCTGTTTGTCCAATTTGACATTCCAAACATCCGTCTGGAAAGTTTTGATTCATAGTTATATAAATTAAATGAAAAATTAAGTCGATCAAGCTTTGTATTAATGGTTCAATGATTCATTTTGAGAGCCCAAGGCTATGATACCATGATAGAAAATGAGACGAACTCCTTAAATAACGAGAGTTTAAATTTTATCTATAATATATTACACTTAGGGGATTTAAAAAATTTATGATGTTCGACCGTCCGTTAAAATTTATTTAAACTTCTTGATTTATCCTAATAATTTTTATGAGGTTAAATCAATCACTTGGATTGTAAAATTAGATATTTAAATTATCAAAACTTCTATGATCCATTTTAAGAGAAAGAATGAACGATAAAAGGTACTTAATAAAATTAGTAATTATATTTATTTTGGTCCAAGTAAATTCAACATTGAGCTTTCTATTGCTTAAGTCAACTTCC
>JBBUKS010480649.1:0-16635 GCA_038050645.1 Hedychium gardnerianum
TGGAAGAATCCGGAATACCCATCTAGATAGCAAAAGTATGTGTGTTTAGCAAGCCTTTCAAGCATTTGGTCAATGAAGAGAAGAGGAAAATGATCCTTCCTTGTCTCTTTGTTTAACTTTCTATAATTGATGCACATACGCCATCCGGTGGCTGTCCGAGTAGGAATAAATTCATTATCTTCATTTTCAATTACAATCATTCCCCCTTTCTTTGGGACCACATGCATAGGGCTTACCCATTCACTATTCAAAATGGGATAGATAATTCCTGCATCAAGTAGCTTCAGCACTTCTTTCTTAGCCACCTCCTTCATGTTAGGATTTAACCTTCTTTGATGTTCGATTGAGCATTTATGATTATCTTCAAGAAGGATTCTATGCATATACAGAGAAGGACCAATACCTTTTATATCATCAATTGTATATCCAATCACTTTCCTATGCAAGCTTAGTTCTTTGAGCAGTTTTTGGTTTTATATTCATCTAAACTTGCATTGACAATCACTGGATATGTAGAATTAGGTCCAAGAAATTCATATCTTAGATTTGAAGGAAGGGGTTTAAGTTCTACTTGAGGTGGTGTACTTTCCAGTTTCGGAAAGGTTTGTTCAAGCGACATTATTTGCTCATTATCTTCATCCCCATTATCTAGAGTATATGACTTTCCATAAGTCAAGCTTGCCCCTTTATGACCTTTTAAAGATCAAAAAGGAACTTCTTCAAATTCATCACTATTTCTCCATGCATCTTCATTATAACACTCTTTAAGGTTTGATTTGGTCAAAGTAGGCGACTCATCATCTATGTACTTTAATATCTCGCATTGGGATTGAATGTTACTTTCTCGGAAGTCTTCACCAAGACTAAATGAGATTGGTGGAAATAGCTCCTCTTTTATTCTTAACTCTTCTTTCCACTCTTGCAATTCAGAGGATTCTAACGGGAGAGATAAGAAATTTTCTTCTGACCACTCATTAAGGTTTTTTACTACCCAGTTAATAAGATCATATGCCTCATTCAAACTCTTTTTCATCATAGATCCTCCTGCAACTAAATCTAGCTAAGTCTTATTGGAGAAAGGAATCCCAATATAAAATATATGAATAATCAACCACTCTTCCAAACCATGGTGTGGACATTGATACAATAAATCTAGAAATCTTTCCCATGCTTTACATAATGACTCTTCATCTTTTTGCTTGAAGTTCAGAATCTAATTCCTTAGGTAGATTGTCTTCCTTGGTGAAAAATATTTGTTCTAATTCATCCCATGTTGTGATGCTTTTGGGTGGTAATGTATTAAACTAAGTTCTAGCTACATCTCTAAGACTAAATGGAAATGCTAATAACCAGATTGTGTCTTCTGAAACTCCTTCATATTTCAATGTATTGTAAATTCTATAGAATTCCACAAGATGCTAATACGGATTTTCAGAATCGGACCTTCTAAATTGATTTTCTTAAATCTTGGAAATAAATGTTGGATTAAGAATAAAATTCAAAGCATAAATCGGTGGAGGTACAATAGGATCCAATCTCCTGCCAAATAAGTGAGCAGCATAATCTTTCAGTGATTTATTTGTCATATTGGATTGTATTTGTTCTTCTAACTATTTTTGCAGATTTCTTTTTTTTTGAATGTTCTGTTAATCTCAGGATCGACAAGCAAAAGATCTCCTACAAGATTAGTTCTTCGTATACAAAAAGAATAAATTCCAGTGCTTTAGAGTAAAGTATAAGGATAGATTTATTTGCAAAAGAAAATACAAAATTAAAGAAAGCAAATAAATTGCAAAAATAAAGTTATTCACAAAATAAGAAAATAGAAAAATGTCTAAAGTACTCAATTGTTATTCTTCTAATGTTAAACACTGCAGTCTCCGACATTGACACCAAAAACTTATTGTCGTGTACTACAAGTGCGCAGTTACATCATTAAGTAATAAAATATCAAATCCACAAGGACTGAGGTGTAAGCACTAGAGAAGTATCAAAGCGTATTATCTAGACTATCGAATGTTGTTTGTGAAATCTTAATACTTGAGAGAGAGTCTGTGTGAGAGAAAGAGTTTCACTTGAATGAGAGGGAAGAGTTGGTTGAGAAAAGAGAGTTAGTTGAGAATGGTTGGTTGAGAAAGCAATTCTAAGGTTTCAGTTTCATCATGTTGCTAATTAATGTGCCATAAATTGTTCATCTCCTTACCCTCTATGATTATAATCTTGTAGGAATCCTAACTAGATTACCAGTGTGAACTCACGAAATCCACCCCGGAGTGTTTACACTATTTGACATCCAATGTTACTAAGTAGAAGATGTAACATAGAAAGTTTGGTTAAAAGACTACCCTTTGTCACTAAGGGCTCCCCGATCATATAGTCTAAATTATACAAGTCACTTTCTAACATCGAATTAGTGCATACTCTAATTAAGTGATCCCATATGGAGAATTGACCTCAATTCAAGGCGACAACTCTAGAAAGTGATGTGCGTAGATTATATATGTTTTTAGACACTTTATGATGCACATCTACTTATATTTCATTAATTATGATCTACATTATCGCACCCTATTTTATCATATCATCATGATTTTACACCTATTTTGTTCAGAGAACTACTCTTTGTGTGTATTCATTGACAGGACGTGATTTGAAGTATATTTGGAGCTAAATTGGATTTTCGACAACCTACAGATGAAAAGTAGAACGACCATAACTTTGGGCTCAGTTGGAGCTATGGGCCGTTCCACCCACCAAAAAGAAGATAACTTCAAGGCCTACAACTTTTCTTTAGGGTGCAAGCTGAGAAAACAAAGTCTAGCCATGTCGCTTCCTCCACTTAGACTGCAGACTAAAAGTAAAACAACCGTAACCTTTCACACACTTGGAGGCATGGGTCGATCCACCACTCAAAATGAAGATAACATCAAGATCTATAACATTTATTCAGGGTCCAAGCTGAGAAAATAATATCTAGCCATGCTAAAAGGCACGGTCGTGCCCCCTCTTCCAGAGGCTCCTCATTTGCAAGTCGTGCCTCAAGGCACGACCGTGCCTCAAGGCACAACTGTGCCTTGGCTCCAGGGGCTCCTCATTTGTAGGTTGTGACTCACTTCCATAGTTTCCCACAGGCCTCACTTTTAGAGCTTCCCACACCCGGGCCATGTCTTTTAAGCACGACCGTCAAATTTCAGATAGCCTGCAAATCAAAAGTAAAATGAATATGACTTTGCGCTCGATTGGAGTTTTTGAATGAATCAACTTCTAAAATATAGATAACCTCAAGATATACAATTTTGATTCAGAGTAAAATAGAAGAATCTACCATCTACCTATGCTAAAAGGCATGGCCATGCACCCCAAATAGAAGTCATATCTCATGGTCCACCCAGATTTGTAGACCAAACTTTGAACCACCATAACTTTCATCTTGGTTGGAGTTTTAGGCTGAATAATCTGTCAAATTGAAGATAATTTTAAGGGATACAACTTTAGTTCAGAACTTGACCCAAGATAAAGTAGTCTAATGGGTAGAAAACCAATTTTTGAAGAGCTTAATAAATGGGACAGATCTAGGCAGTATAAAAGGGTCAAGCAAACCCTTGCTTCAACCATCTTTGGTTTGGGGTTAAGACCCTCTCCTTGGGGAAGGGTTCTCCCCTTAGGGGGAAATCCTAGAGTTTCCATCTCCTCCCCCTCAACCGTCCGTCCACCTTCGGAGAAAGAAAACGTCCCAAAGACACCGACATCTTTTCAATAAACATCTCTTCTCCCTCTATTCTAAGATTTGGGATTGTAAGTATGCTTTATTTTGTGTCTTTGACTTGATCTTCCTTTTTCATGGAGTAATCTCTGAGTTCTAGGATGTAGGGAATAACTATGATGAGATTGATCATGTATGAACTATGGATATGCAAATTTCCTATTTCTATGAGATGTTTACCTCTTAGCTATATGTGTTGTGTCTTGTACATGTTTGACGAAATGTGTATGAGAATAATGTATATAGATTTAGGACACTTGCTTCTATGTTAAGGTTGCTACTAGACTGGATAATCAGAAGATCCCTAGTGACAAAAGATTCGTATTCAATCGAACTATTATTCCCTTAGTGACAAAGGGCATCGACACTTACTTTCTAGAGTTACAATACTTTGAAATAAGGACTAACCCTAGCTACATAAGAGTAAATATGGAGAATAAGGATATGAACATGTTATAGGGACATTATTTAGCATCATAGTGAAACCAAAAACCTAGAATCGCTTCCTAAACCAACATTCACAACTCTCTCCCCTCTCAACTTTCTCTCTAAACTCTTTCTCTTAACTCTCTCTCTAAACCTCGAGTTCTCAAGCCCTCAACCAACTTCAATTATCTAGATAACTTCCATTATGAACTCAAGTAGTGCTTGATCAACAGTCCCCGAATACGATAATCTTTTATATTACTGATGACCTAACCGTGCACTTGCGGGAGCGTAACAGAAAGTCTGGTTAAAAGACTACTCCCTATCACTAAGGGCACCCCGATCATACAATCTAAAATAATTTCCTCTACATGGTGTCAATCCTTCATATCCATATGCATTTAATTCATTCACACATTCAATCAAACACATACAAGGCACCATGCATATAGAACAATTCATAAACACCACATAGAATAAGGAAATTGGCAAATCCATGGTTTATACATCAATATCACATCATAATTACTCCCTACATCCTAGAATTAGGGACATCTACTCCATAATAAAGGAAGAATAAACCAAAGACATGAAAGTAGACATTCTTACAATCTCCAAAGCATAATAGAGAAGGAAGAATTCTTATCTAAGCTTGTCATTGTCTTCGGATGATTTCCTTGCTCTGGAGGTGGACGGATAGTCGGAAATTGATCGAAAATGAACCTCATAGGTTCCCCAAAAAGGGGAAACCTCTCCTCACCTTAAAAGGGGATCAAATACCCCATTTTATAGGCCCACAAGGTCATGCCTAAAGGGTTGGGATGATAGTAAATTAAGAAAACTCTATTGAGAGCATGTCTAGGTTGAATCATATGTGTTCTACCTGGTGAAATCAACTTTATGGATCTAGCTGAAGCTATCACAGTCAGACATGAGGTAGTTAGATCAAAACATAGTATTAAGTTTTGTGGGTTTATTGTTTTGGTGAAGCTTTGTCTTAGACACGTGGTTACTTTAATGATATCCATTGTGATTCATCACAACCTTGAAGCTTATGCTAAAAACACCAACTTGCAGTATCCAAAGCTAAGTTTGAATCTAATACAAAATCAAACAACTTTTTTTAAAATTCATACAAATTATTAACCATCTCACCACAACTATAAGGTTCCCTTCCAAGCACGATCGTGTATCCAAAAGGCATGGGTCGTGCCCCCTGCCTATAAAAGGAGATTTTTCCCCTTTGTGAAGGGGGAGCATTTTCTTCCCTTCAAGGGAACCCACAAAGTTCGGCCACCACCATTTCTAGGGCTCTCCACCGATGATCTGATGTTGTTTTCTCCACTCCATCCATCATCCAAGCAAGAAGAGTGCTCCCGAAGATAGAGATTTCATCTGACTAAGCATTTCTTCCCCTTTTCTTTAAATTAGGGTGTAAAATGTTATTTTCTTATCTTCGTGCTTTTCCCCTTATTTATGGAGTAGATATTTTTCATTCTAAGGTTAGGGAGTAACTATGATGTGATTGGTGATGTATGAACTATGGAAATGCCACTTTCTTTATTGCTAGGAGATGTTTACTACTTGTTCTATGTGTATGGTGACTACTACATGTTTGATGAAATGTGTATGTGACTAATGCATGTAGACGTGAAGGATTTGTTCCTATTTTAAGATGGCTGCTAGATTGGATAATCGGGAGATCCTTAGTGACAAAGGATACTCATTCAACCGAACTTACTATACCCTTAGTGACAAATGACATCGACACTCACCCACTTCTAGGGTCAAAAGGCCTTGAAATAGGGACTAATCCTTTGCTACATAGGTGTAAGTATGGAGGATAAGGAGATGAACATATTCTAGGAATATTATCTAGCATTATAGTGAAACCAAAATCCTAGAATCACTTCTCAAACCAATTTTCCCAACTCTCTTGCATTATCTTCTTCTTGGACCTTAACCTCTCACATTCTCTCTCCCTCTCTCTTTCTTAAGTTCACAAGCCTTCACCAACAATTCAATTAGTCTAACTACTTGCTTCATAGACTCACTAGTGCGTTAGTCTTCAATACTTGTGGGATTGATAATATTTTATATTACTAACTACATAACCGTGCACTTATGGGAACATAACAAGTTTTTGGCGTCGTTGTCAGAACTTGATCGTCATATAGAAATCTAAGTCAAATAGCCCTATTCTCCAAGATTGAACTTAAAACTACAGAAGAAGCCTTACCTAACCCTGATTAGATCATATCAATGCAAGAAGAACAAGCCCATTTTGAAAGAAATGATGTGTAGGCAAAATTGGTCTTTAGGAACAAATTAAATGATAAAGAAGAGATTATTAAAAATAAAGCCCGATTAGTAGCTAAAGGATTCAGTCAAGTTGAAAGACATGACTCTAATGAAACTTATGCACCAATAGCTAGACTTAAGTCCATTAGAATGTTCCTATCCTATGCAACATATAAAGTATTTATGTTATACCAAATTGATGTAAAATCTGCACTTCTTAATGGATTCATTAAGGAAGAAGTCTATGTAGGTCAACCACCTATATTTGAGGATCTAGATCACCCAAACCATGTCTTTAGACTAAAAAAGGACTTGTTTGATTTAAAACAAGCACCCAAAGCCTGATATGAAAGACTATCAACTTACTTAATTTCTTAAGGATTCAACCAAGGACAAATTAACTCTACCCTATTTGTTAAATCCTTAGAAAAAGACATATTTATAGCTCAAGTATATGTAGATGACATTATTTTCGGTTCAACCAATCAAGATTTTTAAAAGAACTTATTAAGTTAGTGGAAAATGAATTTGAAATGAGCCTAGAAGGTGAACTTAACTTCTTTTTAGGCTTATAAATAAAACAAACAAAAGAAGGCAATTATGTCTTTCAAAACAAATATGCTAAGAAGTTAATTAAGAAATCTGGAATGGAAAATTCTAAGGAAATTAATACACATAGGGCAACAAATGTAAAAATTGACAATGATCCAAAAGGAAAACCAATTTACTTAAAACATTTTAGGAGTGCAATAGGTAGTCTGCTCTACTTAACAATAAGTCAACTTGATATTTTATTTGTAGTAGGTATGTGTGGTAGGGTATCAAACATGTGCAAAAGAATCACATCTAAGAATTGGACAAAACCTTTAGTTTTTGTACCCTATAACCTTTAGTTTTGACCTAATAGGATATTTTAACTCAGACTATACTGAGTGTAAATTGGAAAAAAAAGAATGAGTGGTAGCCATCAATTGTTAGGTCAAAGTCTAGTCAGTTGGTGTAGTAAAAAACAACACCGTGTTGCATTATCTACTACTGAAGCTGAATATAAAGCTATGGGGGAATGTGCAGCTCAACTACTATGGATGATTCATACACTTAAATACTTTCAACTAAATTATAAAAACATAAAAGTCTTAATTGATAACATTAGTTCTATTAACTTAACTAAAAATCTAATACAACATTCAAGATCTAAGCACATAGAAGTAAAGCACCACTTTGTTAGGGATCATGTAGCTAGGAGTGACATTGTACTTAACTATGTTGAGTCCAAGTCTAACCTATCAGACATTTTCACTAAACCCTTACCTGAATATGAGTTTAGCACACCCAGAAGATAATTAGGAATGTGCTCAGAAGAATATGACTTATAAATGATTTTTCAGAATTTAAGTTGTTTTTCAAAATTCTAGGTTTTTCTTTACTAATATTTTTTAATTATAAATAAAAACTCCCATTTACCTTGCTTGTGTATTGAAGCACTTATAATGGGGTGAGATACTTAGGGCTAAGCCTGGATTTCAGATGCTTATATTAGTGCATCATTATAAATATGAGCTAAAAATACTAACTCATATTATTCAAATTAAGTGTTCCTTCTTAGTACACTACTAGCTGGAATCATGCACTTAACTTGACTAACTTAATGAAAACTACTATTTTTGGTAGTTAGCCAGTAATAAAAGTCAAACATTTGAATAAGGACAATTTCTTAGATAATATATTTTTTTAAAAATAAATAATGCATGCTTGGACTATAAGGAAATCAAACTTTAATTTGGTTTTTAAAGTTTTTTCTTCTTCTAATTGTCTATTTATTTTTCTTGCTCATTTTCTTATGTTTTAAAGAAATCATTGCTTACTCTTATGACTTGAGTTGAATAATTATTACAATTGCATTAAGAAAATTTTCAAATGTTTTTTTTAAATACTTGAAAATTTTGATTTTTTTTATAGTTAAAAATAATTTTTTTTCGAATTGTTTTAAACCTAGGAAAGTAGTTAAATATTTTTTAAATTACTTTAAAAAAATTATCTATGTTTGAAAAATGCTTGAAAATGATCATAGTACCTTTTCAAAACTTTGCATTTATTTTGAAAAATCTCAATGTTCTAAAGTCAAAATATATTTTTCCAAGCAATGTTTATGATATATGTCAAAGGGGGAGAAATAGGTTAAAAGTTAAAGTATTTTTGAAAATGTAAATTTTTTTCAAAAGCCTTTAGGGGGAGAGTGTTAAATTGAGGTGGAGCATCTTTTAAAACTCAACTCCAATTTTTAAGTTTGAAAAGTTTTTTTTGTGATAAAATTATTTCAAAAATGCTATATTTTACTTAACTTTAAACTATGTTATCATAAATCAAAAGGAGGGAGATTGTTGATGCTGGAAGCATGATATGCGTAGATTATATATGTTTTTTAGACACTTTATATTGCACATCTGCTTATATTTCATTGACATGATCTACATTATCACAACTCATTTTATTATGTTATCATGCTTTTCACTCCATATCGTTCGGAGATTTACTTTTTCTTTATTTTCATTTATAAGATGCGTTTTGGAGCAAAATAGAACTTAAATGGAGAGCAAAGCATAAAGAAGAACAAAAAGCAGAGCAGGAAGCATAACGGCCTGGTTGTGCCTCTCAGGCATGACCAAGGCACTTGTCGTGCCCCCCAGGCACAAGCGTGCCTCAATCACAGAAGGAACTCATGGTACGACCGTGTGTCCCAGTCACGGCGGTGTGACATTTTTGAAGAAATCCAAGGCACAACCGTGTGCCATTCCTGGGAGAACTTCAAGCATGGTCGTGTGTCCCAGACACGACCGTGTCTGGCTAATAGTGCTTTCTCAACCCTGGGTCAAGCCTCATAGACATGGTCGTGCCTCCACTTTACTCAGCCTCAAGAGAAGGCCATGCCTCTCAGGCACAATGTGTGCTAGAAAAGCATGGGTCGTGCCCCATGCCTATAAAAGGGTGTGTTTACCCCTTTCTCAAGGGGGCTTGTTCTTCCCTTCTAGGGAGAACACTAGGTCCATCCACACTCCATTTCCAGAGATTTCTCTAGCGATCTAAGGCAGTTTTCTCCGATCCATCCATAATCTGAGCAAGGAGAGCACTCCCGAAGATCCAATACATCAAATGGCTAAGCATTCTTTCCCTCTTCACTTTAGATCGGGCTAGAATATTTATTTACTTGCCTTTGTGCTTTCTCTCCTTGTCTATGGAGTAGATATCTTGTATTTTAGGGTTAGGGAGTATCTATGATGTGGTTGATGATGTATGAACTATGAATATGTCAATTTCCTTATTTCTATAAGATGTTACCCCTTATTCTCTTTGTGTTGTGTCTTGTTCATGTTTGACGAAATGTATATGTGAATGATGCATGTAGACCTAAGGTGTTTGCTTCTATGTTAAGGTTGCTACTAGACTGGATATTCAGGAGATTCTTAGTGACAAAGGATTCTCATTCAATCAAACATTTATGCCCTTAGTGATAGAGGGCATCGACACTTATTCCACTTTCTAAAGTTAAAAAATCTTGACATAGGAACTAACCCTAGTTTATAGGAGTAGTGTTGAGAATTAGGAGATGAACATGTTATAGGAACATTATCTAACATCATAGTGAAACCAAAAGCCTAGAATCTCTCCCCAAACCAACCTTCACGACTCACTTCCCTCTCTTTTGGACTTAGACGTCACAACCTACTCTCTCTCTATCTCTCTCAAGGTCTTTCTTACACTCTCTCTCTTTCTAGTTCACAAGCTTCCAAACTTGATTAGTCTAGCTACTAGCTTCACAAACTCACTAGTGTATTAATCTATAATCCCTATGGATACGATAATCTTTTATATTACCGACGATGTTATAGTGTACTTGCAATTACGTAACACATATGTTTGGTAATGCGAATGATCTGTAGAGATGAAAGGGGTTATGGACTAATTTTTAAGGATAACTTCCCCCTATGATTGTTAAATCCCGAATGCACCACTATTCATAACAAAGCCAATTGGCCAATGACAAACACTGGACATGACCCTACTCCTGCCCATATAGAATTCTTTGGCCCTGCATACACTGGACCCAAACCTACTAGACATTCTTTTACTTTCGTTGATTATTCTACAAGTTCAGGGTTCGACTTCTCTAGTTTCCACACCTCTCTCGACACCCTTCATACTAAGCATCATGAGCATACACATCTCTTAGAGGAACAAAGACATATGATGGATGAACAGTTCCAGAGTGTGCGGTAGTACTTTTAGAAGGAGGACAATTTCTCCAACCAAGCCACTGATTTTATCCAGCATCAGTAGCAAGAGTGGCAAAGAAGGGAGGATAATCAAGCCATGATGCATATAACAAGCAGAGAAATCGATAATATCTTCAGATACCTTCAAAAATTAGGTACAAAGTATTTGTTTCTTAACTTTCCTGATTTTCCTGGATTCCCTAATTTTCCTCCTTCTCCTCCCTATTAATATTTTCATTCATTTGAACCATGAAATATCCAAGTCTAGGGTGTGTTTGCTTAGTTAGTTTTTGATAGATTAGTTTATTATTTTTAGTTTAGACTTCGTTAGTCTTTGTTATTTCCTTTTTGCATAATAAAATGCTTACATGTCATCATGCATTGCGTAGTTTGTTTGTTTCTTATGGCAAGACACTAGCACACTGATTATAGATATTTTAAGTTGTTGTGATAAGTATACTAGTATGCTTAGTGATCTGTTTTTCCTATCCATAGTAGCATGAAGTGAGCAATACTTTTACTATAAAAGTTTCAGTGTTGGCTTAGTTTTAGTATATCTTCACACCATGCTTCACTTTGATAGTAGATATATCTAAAAATAGTTATGATTCATAAAATTATACTAGTACTCTTATTTCCTAGGTGACCCCTCAACTACATTTTGGTTACTGGAATAAACTCGGATCATGGTACTTATTAGGAAAAATCAAAATCCCAAAAAAAATAATACAAAAAAGGAGAGGAAATTTTTGTTCAAGTGTTTCACTTTGCAAGAACTTTGTGAAAAATAATAATAATAATAATATGGGATTAGAAAAAATTTATCATGAGTGAAAACTAATAAGATACTCCTTTGAGACCGAATTAGGTTACTGGGAAGATAACTGTTATGTTTCTCTTGGTACCGAGTATTCTTTTGAGACCATGTGTAGACTTTAAGGGGGAAGAACTTTTCTTGTGGCAGGTAAGTTCCTATCATCAGAAGCATTAGGAACTCTATTAAATGACAACTTGACTAGTGGTGTAGTAAATTGCAAGTGTACGATTCTATCGTCAAGTAATAAAATATTGTTCCTCAGGGACTGTTGATTTAGCATTAGATGAAGGTGCAAGGTTAGCTATCTAGATGATCGAAAGTTACTTGAAATCATGGATGCACGAGAGAGAGAGAGAGAGATCACTGAGATAAGTTGGCTTAGGGGGATGATTTTAGGATTTCAGTTTCACTGTGATGCTAGTTAATGTCCTAAGTACATGTTCACCTCCCTACCCTCCATATTTATGATTTTGTAGGGATTCTAACCATATTACCGGTGTGAAACCCTAAAGGTTATACCGAAGTGTCTATCCCTGGTTTAATGCTAGTAAGTGAGATGAATACGCTAGAATGTCTTGCTTAATGGCTATCTTCTATCACTAAAGGTCCCTAGTTCCCCAATCACGGAGGGCTCCACAGTATATCTAGATTATTTACCCTTCTTCCTAACACCAAATTGAAGTAAACACATTAATCCCTTTGTTAGATAATCCCTTGTAGGGAATTAGCCCCCTTTCAAGGTGATGACTCTAGAATGTCCACTTAAAAGGTTACCCCTATCACTTGAGGCCCCATGATCATACAATCTAGAGCATCACATCTACATGAAAACCAAATCCCTACATCCAATCACATACACAACACAAACAATCAAGCAAGCAAGAACAAGAAGTAAATATTTCATAGAGTAGGGACATTACTAAATACTTAGTTCACACATCAACATTACATCATAGTTACTCCCTACATTCTAAAATTTATTGGTCTACTCCATAGCAAGAGAAATATAACCAAGAGACAAAAATAATAGCATTCTACAATCCAAAACATAGAATAGAGAAGAGAAGAATGCTTATCAATGTGTTACTAGTCTTCTCGGATGGAATCCTCACTCGGATGATGGACTGGACGTCGCGGTGGCTCAAGAGATAAAAGCTCTAGGGTCCTCTCCCAAGGGGAGAGCCTTCTTCCCTCAATTTTGGGGACATTTTAGGGCTTTTATAATCCTCCCCAATCATTAGAGAAATTCCCCACACGACCTTCCTAGGACGCGACACGATCGTGCCTAAAAGGCATTCTCGATCCATGTCGGCCTCGGCCAAAGAGTGTGGCTGAGGCACAACCATGACATTTGGCACAACCGAGTCGTGTGGGACATTGTTAAAGTTTCAAAAATAGGTACGACCGTGCCATGTTGGCTATAGTGGAACTAGGTCAGAAATCCAGGAAGAGGCACAGGTGTGCCTATTTGGCATGATCAAGCCGTGGTGGCCACTGTGATCTTTGGCTGACTCTACAAGGAGAGACACAATGGTGTCTCTTGGCATGGCCGACCCATGTTGTCTCTTGTGGGGAGGTTCTCCTTTTTGCACAAAGCATGACCATGCCTAGAAGGCATGACTAGCTAATGTTGAGTGTTGAAACTTGATGTCTCCTTTGTCTTTTGGTCAGTTTTTCCTATAGGAACTCGCCCGTGTCATGGGACACGGTCAGTGCATGTTCCTTGCTTTCACTTCTCACTCAAATGTCTATAATACTCCATTTTTTGCTCCATAATGAAATCTCAAACAAAATAAGAGAAGAGCAGATCTCTAAACCAAAAGAGTAACAATAATGAAATCAAGTAGAAATAGGGTGTGCAAATGTAAATCATGCTCATGAAATGCGAGAGAATATATACCAAAACATTTGAATTTGAAGAATTTACATACATCACACCCCCAGACTTAAACCTTTATTTGTCTTCAAGCAAAATCTGCAATCTAGGTTTATGTTTTGAAATGGTGCATCATAATCCCTAGTGAATCAATCTAATCGTATCATATAGTTTCATTGATGAGCATGATACAAAATTGTTTGAGTGTGGCCCAAGTAGAAATCTCCATGCTCAGTGCAATGAGTGGCCTAACCTTTTCAAGTGTCAATCTCCAAGCCTAGTCAAATTGTTATCTAATCGTGTTCCTAATGCTTACGGCGATAGGCACTTACTTGCCACATGTAAGATTCTTCCCCCTCAAAAGTGTTATGCACATCTACACTAGGTATCAAAGGATTTCTCGGTATCAAGAGAAATGTAATAGATATTCTTCTAATAACCTAACTCAGTTTTAAAGGGATACCTCTTATTAGTTTTCACTCATGACAACTATTTATTTAACCCATGCTTATTTTTTTCTTCTTTTTTTCGCGAAGTTCTTGCAAAGTGCACCACTTGAACAAACTTTTTCTCTCTTATTTTTTTCTGGGATTTTGATTTTTTTTTCAAATGAGCATTATGATATGAGTCTATCCAGTAACCAAAATGTAGTTGAGGGGTCACCTAGGAAACAAAAGAACTAGTCTGGTCCTATGAATCATGACTATGTTCATATGTATCTACCATCAAAGTCAAGTATAATGAAAAAGACTAGCAACCTGTTGCCTTGTGATGTCCATAGAACGTCGGTGTTCCTCCTCTCTCTCCCACTCTGAGTACTAATGGCCAAAGAAGTCAGTGACCTGGTGATGGAAATCATCTCTCCTCCTAATTTGATCCTGCACCTCCTATAACTAATCCTAAGTAAAATTGGCATGCCCCTCCAAAATGTATTGGTGGGAAGCATGTTTATCATGAAGGGCATCCAAAGAGGTGCGGAGGTCAGAAAAATCAAACCTAGCATGTCTTGTATCACCATATGCAAAAGAATGTATAGTGGGATCGGGTGTAGAGGAAGAGGGGTCAAGTCTAGAAGAAGAGGGGCCAGGTGTATCCACAAGAGTGGGAGCATTTCCGAGTGCAATGTCCTTAATCACCTAATTAGCATGATTCATAATTAGAGTATGCTCGGGATTTGGTAACCTAATGGGGAATTGATGTGCGTAAATTATGCATATTTCTAGGCATTATTTGTCGTACATTTACTTGCATTTCATGAGCATGATATACATTATCATACCCTATTTCATTATTATGTCATCATTTTTACTCCTTTGGTTCGAAGATCTACTCTTTTCATATTTTGATTGACAGGATGCATTTTGGAGCAAAAATGGAGCATATTGGACACTAGAGCAAGCTTGGAGAGAAATCAGTAAAGCATGGTCGTGCCTGTAAGGCACGACCGTGTCTTATTTAGCCAAAACATGGTCATGCCTCATAGGCATGATCGTGTCTCCCAGGAGCTCCAAAATGTCACATGGTCCGGTCGTGCCTCTTCCCAATGCTAAAAACACAACCCCCATGGTTCGACCATGCCCATGAGGCACGACCGTGCCTTATTTCACCAAAGTTGTCACAACATAGTCGTGTCTTATAGGCACAGTTGTGTCGTGTCATTTACGGCCATGTGGGGGACCTATAAAAGGGGGGAAAGATCCCCTTTTACAAGGAGTTTTCCCTTGAAGGGAACTCACAAGGTCCATTTCGTAGGAGATTTCGACGATCTGTCCACCATCCAAGCTAGGATATCAACTGAAGACATTGGCAACATCTCATTGTATATTAATATTTTCTAGCTAGGATTTCGATGATCTGACCACCATCCCAATGCTTTCTCTTCTTTTTTTCTTTCTGATTTGAGTTGTAGATTGTTATTTTCTATGTCTTATGGTTGTATTTCATTTGCTATGGAGTTGATTCCCTAGATTCTAGGATGTAGGGAGTCATTATGATGTGATGTTGATGTATGAACTAGAGATTTGCCTATTTCCTTGTTCTATGATATGTTTGTGCCTTGTTCTTGTTTGATTAAATGTGTGTATTTGGATGTAAAGGATTGGTCACCATATAGAGGAGATGCTTTAGGTTGTATGATCAGGGGCCCTTAGTGACAGAGGATATCTCTTTAATTAGACTTTCTAGAGTCATCACCTTGAAATGAGGTTCAATTCTCTACAAGGGATTAACTAATTAGAGTTTAATGGATTTTTCTCAATTTAATGTTAGGAAGTGACTTGTATAATCTAGACTATATAACCAGGTGACCCTCATGTGACAAGCGGTATCCCTTTAATCAGGATTTCTAATGTTACCTGATGTGCGTAGATTATATATACTTTTATGCATTGTTTAACGCACATCTTCTTGTAGTCATCGATTATGATCTACATTATCGCACCCTATTTCATCATATTGTCATGTTTTTTACTCCACTTCGTTCAGAGATCTGCTCTTTCTTTGTTTTCATTGATATGATGCATTTTGGTGCAAAACGGAGCTTAAATGGAGAGTAGAGCAACCAAGACCGAGGCCACGGCCGTGCCCAGAGGCATGGTCGTGCCTCAACTCCAACAAGACCCTAGGCCATGATCGTGTCTAGAGGCACGACTATGTGAGTCTCCTAGGAGCCCTTAGACAGGTATGTGCCAAAAAGGCACAACCATGCTTTGCCTCCAGTGTCTCCTCTGACAGGGGTCGTGTCGTGCCTCCAGAAAGCTTAACATTAGGCCATGGTCGTGTCTTAGAGACAAGACCGTGTGTCACAAAAAGTAGGGTCGTGCCCCCTACCTATAAAAGGGGATTTTTCATCCCTATTTGAAGAATCTTTAGTTTGGGGTTCAACCCCTCTCCTTGTGGAAGGGTTCTCCCCTTAGGGGGAAATTCTAGAGCTTCTATCTCCTCCTCCTTGACAATATGTCCACCTCCGAAGTAAGGGAACACCTCCAACGATGTTGGACTACATGGTTAAGCATTATCTTCTCTCTATTTTCATATATTGAGTTGTAGTTTTCTATTTTCTTCGGCTCTTGGTTTTATTCCCTTACAATGGAGTAGAATCTCTTATTTCTAGGATGTAGGGAGTAATTATGATGTGTGATTGATGTATGAACTATGTATAAGCCCATTTCCTTGTTTAATG
>JBBUKS010480660.1:0-16626 GCA_038050645.1 Hedychium gardnerianum
CCGTGATTTACCTCCTCCATGTTGGTCCTGGGACGGACTGGCGGGGGCGCTGGGGCGAGCGTTTCGCCTTTTGCCATAATATATATATATATATATAATTTTTTAAAAAAATTATTAATTATTTATATAATAAAAAAACAATTAAAAATCATTTTAGGAAAAAATTAAAATTAATGTGATGTGGTTCATAAACTATGCTAGTCTATACAAGCGCTTATTCTTCTTCCGCAGTGGCGGAGCTAATTTTGATTTAGTGTATATAATATTTTGCCACATCATCAATAAAAAAAATTAGAAATTGATTTTTTTTCATCCACCGCTCGAACAACTCAAAATCGAATATTAATTTCTCATTCACTCGAAAATCTAAAAACGTACAATTTACTCGAATGATCAACACAGACATTTTTTAAGAAATAAACCATCCCAAGTGTGTGGGCACTTTTAAGTTCTCACCTCATTTTACAATTCAAATGCACACCCTCCCTCTCCTTTGCCTCAATGACTCCACAATAATGGACCATGAAAATCAGTCGTTCACTTCTAGAGGGGATGGCTGTGGCTTCATGTCAGCTCTGAATCAGAAACATAAGCATGCCCGGCCATCCTCCTCCTCGAGCTCATCAGAGTTTTCTGCACTTTCTCAGAGTTCGTCCTCAGACTCCGCCGCGGCGATGCGAGTTGCGACAACTGCATCAATGACTTCGCTCTTTGTTGCTGCTGGCCTGCAGGGATAGCACAATGCTGACCATGTAAGGAAGGAAGAGTTTTCAAAGAACAAACACACTCGACCAGTCGGTTTACCTTGTAGCTTATTGAACATGCCATTGGCTCTCCTTGTCGGAGTCCGGTTAGTTTCACAAGCGAAGGGTGCGGATTTAACAGAGTCCAAAGGAGCAGAACCTGCACTCTCATCACTGCACAATGAGGCTGTTCCTTCACTCCCCGAATCTGAGTTCCTGTCCCGAAAATGGGCGGCGAGTTTCTCCCTTTCGATAACCCGATAAGCATACATCTGAAAGGGGATTTCGGAGACACCCGAATTCGCAAATCTCCGCAACAGACTCATCTCGATGTCGTAGTAGTCCACGGATGGCGCCGGTGCATTCGGCTGGCTATGGTCTGGATTCATGATCAAGAACCGTTTCATGTACCGGAGAATCCTGCAAATGGAAGAGAAGCTCGGTCGTTGAGACGGATCGGTGTGCCAACACCTCCTTGTTAGGTCAGTCAGGTACTTGGGGAGTGGAAAAGGAAATAAGGGCCTCTCCCCGACTCTTATGTTCTTGCTCATCTTGTCTCCTTGTAGACGATTGTCTTCGAAGGGAACTTTCCCCGTCAATAGCTCGAAGCTAATCATCGCGAAGCTGTACACATCGGCCTTGTCGGTGCACTTGGAGATGCAAATGCCATCGCCGCCGGGCCGTTCCATCTCTAACAAAACTTCCGGGGCATACCAAGTGCATGGGTTCACCGCACTCGCTTGGTTGGATGAAGATTTGAAATTCTTTATTGGCGCCAACCCAAAACCTGAAACCTTGACATGCAAATTTCCATCCGGCGAAGCAATCCTCGGCCTGACCAATATGTTCGACGGATTCAACTCGCCATGGTAGATGTTCTTCGAGTGAAGATACTCCATTCCTCTTGCAATCTGAATCATCGTATCGACCGCCACCAACAAGGCGAAGGGGGTCTTCCGTCGCGTGGAGCTAACTTCTTTCGTGTAGGTCGAGAGATCCTTGCTCATCAGCTCCATCACCACAAAGCACTCCTTCTTCTCCTCGTCGGCGAACGAGTACAAGTAGTGCACCACATTCGGGTGCGAGATCGACGACAGGAGAGCAATCTCGGGCATCAGCGGCTCAATCTCCCGGATGACATGCTTCACTGCAAAGCTCTCCCCCAGCCACTGCACTTCCTTGAAGCTGTTTGCAGGGCCAAACTTCCTCCTCAATTGGTAGTCCGTCGATCCAGTGAGCACCGAGCAAGGAAAGAGCTTCCCTTTTGGGGAGACAAGGACGTCGGCGAGCCGGCTTTCGTGCTTCGACAAGGGCTTGGACGACCCCGGCCTTCTCTTCTCGGCTATGGTTTCTGATAGCATCCATTGATCCTCCTTCCATGCTGCATCGATTCTACTGCAAAGATCTTGAGAAGACAAGTAGAGCTTCCCGAACTTGAGCTGGAAGAGCTTAGGGTCCATCCATTCCCTTTCGTACTTCTTGGAGAGCACCAGCTTCTTCTTGTTGAGGTCTTCGTGGTCGGTGCCGGTGATCTCGCCGACGTTCTCGATGGCTTCGATGACCACGAAGAGGCACCAGAGGAGGTCGTGGAGGTGGACGTCGACGCAGTCGGTGTTCTGGTTCAGGGCCATGGCCTTCCCCCACCAGTCTCTCGGCTCCAGGCATTGCCGGACGTACTGCTCCCCCTCCCGGAATATCCGGTGGAGCTCGCGGAGAGGGTGCTCCAGGGCCTTCCACTTGGTCAGCTTCTCGTCGAACCTCAGGCGGCTCCGCATCTCCTGCGCCACGCTCCGGAAGGCGAGGTCGAAGGCGTCGACGAGGAGGCCGCACTGGCGTTGGTTGACGCTGGTCTCGTCCTGGAACACCATCAGGGCCTTGATGCTGCCGAGAGCTTCTCCGGCCAGCCGGAACTGCTCCATCGGCGAATCGAGTGGCGGGGTGGAGAGAAAACGAGAGAAGATCAAAAATAAAACCTAAAAAAAAGGGCGGAAATGGGGAGGAACCGATCTCCCATGTTCTTCCCCCTTTTCTTGCCGCTTCCCACCGTAAAAATCTCCTTCGAGAATTCACAAGAACAACAGCAATGGCATCTCGATTCGAAGAAAAAAACAGATTGAATCTGAAATGAGACGAGAAGCTTGCGATTCGAAATCAAGAATCCATCAGAGGCATTGATTACCAGAGCGCTAAAAATAAACATCAGCACGCTGTCGACAACTACGCACCGCCTAAAAAAGATCGAAACTTTGAAAAAGAATTACTGGTTTTTTTTCATGAAATTTTAATGGAAAGAAATCGATCGAAAATAGTTGAGTCGGTGTTGGTTTTTGGTGTTCTGGTTGATTCTTCGTTGCAGTTTGGTTATCGATCGAGCGGCTCAGACCGCTCGGGCCGGCGGTCCGAGCGTGGAGCGGCCCGTGGAGCGGCCCGCGGAGCGCGGAAGCACCTGCGATGGCGTGCCGTTTTCTTCGCCGTCGCGGCCCGTTATTTCGATGTCGAAACCACTATAAATTATGAAACCCGACCCGCATTGGCCGCGTCGGAGAGGGAGAACCCGGAGGAGATGGCTTCGTTCCTCTCGGCGGCCGCCTCGCTTCTCGCCTTGCTCGTCGCCCTTCCGGCCGTCCAGGCCAATCCAGCGACGGTGAGTTGATCCTTCTTGCCCTTGCATTTGCTTCTCGGTCGATCGTAGCGGAACCACCCAACGATCTGCTCTTTCTGCTTCAGATCTTGCGCGTTGTTCTTCCTACTTCCGATTTCGAACATTTTGGATTTTGACGCTGAGATCTAGATTAGGGACAACTCCATCATGATTTCCCCCTTCAATTTTCTGCTGCTTTTTCCTAGAAATTTTATCTTTGGGCTTCGGCATCACCTAGATTTCCACGCTTGATTTATCTTTTTCTAGGGGTGTCCATAATTTTATCTCAATCGACTAACCATATCTAGATCCTCAACAAACCAAACATATCAGTTCCACTCCTGCTTTCATACAAAGGAGGCACAAGTTTGATGCATATAATATGTTTTACACAGAAGCATGAGTTTCCTATGTCATGAACGAAAAAGGATTATTATTTCATGTAAAAGAGTACAAATGCATTTGCGACTTTATTTTAAAGGAAATAAAAATTGCATCCAAAGGTAATCTATTTCCTCTAGTTTTAACAGAGACTAAGTATACATAGAGCTAAAGCTAGCATTTACAATCACATAGGAGATTGATACATCATGAAGGCCCAGCAGAACAAAATGCAGGTAGGTAACTCACGTAGTAGTCGTGAAAAACTCGATAGTATCTTTAAGTGCTTGAATGAAGGTGTCCACTTCTTCTTTTGTGTTATAAAAGTAAAGACTTGCACGCGCACTTGCATTGACACCTAAGGCTCGGTGTAGAGGCTGAGCACAATGGTGTCCTGAACGAACAGCTACTCCATACTGAAAGAAAAAATAATGTGTGTTTGTTAGTGTATACGATAATAATGTCTTTTTTTAACCAAGTAAACTTAGTCTCAAACATGTATCCACCTTTACTTTGCAGATCCAAGTTGGTTGCTTACCTGTTCATCAAGGAATGTTGCGATATCCGTTGGATGGATGTTCTTGACATTAAATGAGCAAAGAGCAGCTCGATGAACTGTATCTGAAGGAGCAGGACCATAGATGTGAATGTTGGGTACACTACTAAGCTGATAGTATAGATATTCTGACAGTTCCTTCTGCAAAGGATGAGTTAGAGAGGTGGCATTAACAAAAATGAGTGTTCAAGAAAATTCACTATCGACAATCACTATAGAACATCTTCTGAACAGACATTAGAAAAAAAAAACATCAGTTGAAAGTCATAATTAGCAATATTCTTTCTTAGCTAGAATTCGACAATAAAGAGAGAGAGCTTTTTATTCGATAAATCATTTTGATATGTAAAAACTAAGGTCCTGCACTTTCTATGGTTCGCCAAGATGAAAAGAACAAGCAAGTTAAAATTGAACCTCATAATTATGGATCTTTTCCATTCCAATGCTCGACAAATAATCAATTGCTGCCCCCAAACCAATAGCTTCTGCAATAGCAGGAGTTCCAGCTTCAAATCTGCCTAAGCAAAAAGCTCAATCATATCAGCAACTATGAACAAGGCATCCGAACATCAGATACGTATATTAAATACACTTTCAAAGAGTAAGATAAAGCAGCTTAATTATATTATTGTACATAATTAAGATAAGCCTTTTATCCATCCTTAATAGCACGACAAATTGATTTAATTAAAAAGAATAATTTGTAAATATTATTCCCCAAAAAATTCACAATCTTCAAATTGACTATTTAGGACTTGGATGAAAGCCAATCTGCATCAATTGATAAAGCAACTTCTCCTGATCAATTTATCAATAATATATCGTCAAAAAGAAGAGGAAACTAATCCTGACCTGGAAGGTGGCTCGGCATAGGTTGAATAATCTTGAAACACGTCGGTTATCATTTCACCACCACCTGCCCGAAAAGTGTGTTAGCCAAGAAAGTAGAATCCGAAGATGCGATATAGTAGTAGTACAAGCATTACACTTCACCTAAAAATGGAGGCATTGACGACAAGAGATTGATTTTACCATACAAGAAACCAGCGCCTGTAGGCCCGCACATCTGGAAGATGATTAATACTTAAGACCTAATATAGTGCTTTTCAAGAGATAAACTATACAAAAAAAAAAAAAAAAAACTAGCAAATAATAACAAAAAACTACACCTTATGTGATGAGGCAACCAGAAAATCAACATTAAGTTTCTGTACATCTACTACCATGTGAGGAACACTCTGACAAGCATCCACGAGAACTTTTGCACCGACCTTATGTGACCAGTCTACGATCTCATCAATTGGAAGAACAGAACCTGAAAACGTACTTGGAGTCATGTTCGCTCATATCACATTACGATATGTCATAGAAACACACAAAGAATTAAGGCTCAAATGAACAGCAATATGAGCATCTAACATCGTAGATATAAGAATAGTTTAGTTTGGCAGCAGAACATGTAGGTATACTGATATATTCTTATTTTCACTTAGGTTCTTAACTTCTTGTGTGCACAGTCTTAAGAATTGAGGAAAGAAATACTATTTGTTTGCCTGTGTTCATTCCTGACATCAAGGAAACAAAAACACATCTAATGCCATGAAGCAAAATTACACAGAAAATTTTCAATTATTTCAGCAGTGAAAATTTCAAGTTACTAGCAGCAGCTAGTAAACCCAACTACTTGAGTTTAGTTGCATGGACCCTATCCCATTGAGCACTAAGATTATGTTACAAATAATACCTAAGATTGTTAAATCAGTTTGCCATGTTATGTAAAGTTTCTATGTTCTTCCTCTACCACTCAATGGGAACTTTACTCAACTAACACATGGATCTATCTCAATGTTTGCATCATTGTCATTAACTTGTAGAGATACTGGTTCTCAACAATCCAACATCAAGACTGATAAAACATTGCTAGTAGTATCACATTCTTATAGAACAATCTTTTTAGCTTGAGGAGCATAGACAGTCACACAATCCTCCAAAATCACTTCTCCATTTGAACCATCCAGTCTTTATCCAATTACCTATTAATAATATCTTTATCCATCTATCCTCATCTCTGAATAATCCAAAATCCTTACAGGAATATTTGTTCCTAAAAATCTTGTTTTTTTATTAGTGAACTTACTTTTCAGATAAATTATCTTAGTCAACTTAAATTAAAACTATTAGTTTCTAAGATTTATAACAACAATTCTAGTTTCAAGTTTACTTAATCTAAACTTTCCTCAGCGTTGTTTGAAAATAACATACACTAAGTACTATTAAGATCTATTATCCATGCAAAATGAAATAAAGTTAAGAGTTGCATTTGATTCATCTAATAAGAATTTATAAGGTATACTCCCGATGATGCAAAGACTAGCATCATACTTGTACTTATACACAAACAAGTTTAAAGAGTCTAATACAATACTAGGAAGAGGGTAAAAAAATAATAAAAGTGGTTAGAGCAAGACCTACCTAGCACATTAGAGACATGATGTGCAACTACAAGCTTTGTGTTCTTTGAAAGGAGTTCCTTGAATTGATCAAGGTCAGGGATTTCTTTTGTCAATTCAACATACTTCAGAACAGCGCCTGTCTTTTTAGCGACAATTTGCCAAGGAACAATAGAACTATGATGTTCAGCTATTGTGAGTACTATCTACAGTGAAACAAGAATCAGAAAGATCATAAGGTATAAGAGGAGCAACAAACCAGCCAAACAGGAGAAAGAAGCAGAAAAAATAAATTATATCGAGGCTGAGAATGTGAGCAGGTGAAACTTGTTTTATCCACATGTAACTGATTCTGGTAGAATCTTCAGTAAAATGAGAATATGAATGGCAATAAACAACTGCCTAACAGTTCTGTGCTTGCAACTGATCAAAAGTTGCTGCATAGCAAGAAATAATGCTCCCACAAGTAGGTAAGATTCATACGACACGAGCATGGATAGGAAACTAACCTCATCCCCAGGCCTTAAGTTTAATGCACCCCATGAATAGGCTACTAGATTGATAGCTTCTGTAGCATTGCGAGTGAATATGATCTCTCTTCGATCTGCTGCATTGACAAAATTGGCAACTTTGTTTCTCGCTTCTTCATATGCCTCCGTTGCTTTTGCACTGATTCAGCAGCATACATATAAGCAAACACATTAAATCAATTTAAAAACCTCATAAAAACTTGGGACAGATAATCATAGTACTTGTTTAAATAGCATGAACTTTAACTTGTTGTCATTGAATTGTTTCCAAGAATATGTAAGTTTGTTATCATAAACTTGTATCAAGAAATATGTACATTAGCACAAAATTTTCTGTATCTTTACATCGTCACAGATAAGAGTTATCAAATAGGGTGAGATTCTGTACAGCTACTAATGGTTTTATAAGGTCCATCAACATGGATATTAGTCTAAGCAATCATTAATGATAGTCTTAGTCCTCAGTTAACATAATTAAGTCAAATGATACTATATGTATGTTGATTCTTTCACCATTCAATAAAGAAGCAACATATATGGAAACTTATATAGGTAGTGGGGAAATCATATATGAAAACCTACTACATCAACACTTGTTTTTGTTCTATTCTACTGCTGCAATATTATCTAACTAACCACAAGAGAATTGCTGAATCCATAAAAATAATTAGAGATATTTCATAATCCTAAGATGGGGGAAAGGTGCAGATAAAAATAGATAAGTTCCCATCAACATGAAGTTAAAGTTGCCCTTTAATTGTGATTGATTTGGCATGACGAAGGGCATAGCACCTCAAATAGTGTACGCCACGGTGAACATTTGAATTATACAATTCATAGTATTCACTCAAGGCTTTGATAACAGAAGAAGGCTTCTGAGATGTCGCAGCATTGTCAAAATAAACCAGGTTGAATCCATTAACCACCTAAAACAGTAAGATAGGAAAGAAAGAACCTTTAGCTCTCAGAAAACATCCAATTTGATAAACCAGAAATAAAATAGTCGGATACATAAGTGCAGGTGACTCGAGCACGGACTGGATATCGATCACCTACCTGGCGAAGGATGGGGAAGTCAGGGCGAGTGATTTCCCCCAGAGAAGGCGATTCCCTCGGATCCGACGGGGAGGCGACCGAGAAGGCGGCGGCGGCGGCGTCGCTAGAGACGGCATAGTTCCTGGTCCACGGGCGGGAGGCGGAGAGACTGGGATTCGCCGGGAAGTGCTTGAAGGGGGAGACGGAGAGTAGAAGGGATCGGGATCTGGATCCGACGAAGAGAGAGGAGGAGGAGGAGACGGCGGGAGGGAAGTGGCAGAGCGAGGCCGCCATTGATTTCTTGCGTTGAGGATGAGTCGATCAACAAACGTATTGGGGTCCCGTGAAGGCTCGGGCGGTGAGGTCAGACTTTTATAGGCGATCCCATATGGCACGTGGACGGTGATGAAGGACACATTGATGATTTAATCAGCTTGAGATTCGTGCTGTTATCACGACCAGTGCCATAGAAAAAAATCAAAAGACAGAGAGCATTAAAAGTGGATTTTGCTAGTGAAAATAAATTAACTTTTTATTTTAATTTATTAAAAATATTATATATAGAATACTTTTATATTAAAATTTATTTATTAATTTAATCATTATATTTTTTTTATAATACTCATTTAGTGTCGGTTACACCAATATAACTGTCAGAGTAACCACTTAATGAGTCTTATAATAATTTTAAAAGTGATTTAAAAGCCAGGAGTGCCTTTGATAATTAAAAATACCCTTTTTAAAACGACAAATTACTAAATTACGTAAATAAAATTTCGAGATATCTAAATCACATACTTAAATTTCAAAATTACTAAATAATATACCTAATCTCATTTTTACTCCAAATCAATTACTATCGTATAAATTTGAAATGATATGAAATCAGATCTTATATGTTCGTCTAATTCTTCTGATTATATTCATACTCTCAAACATTATTTCCATATATTATTTTGAAAGTAACAAATTTTTAAACACAAATTAAATTTTTTAAATATATTATTGTTCAAAAAATTATTGCTCTTAATCTAGTATGTCAAATTGATATTTGTGAGTATAAATATAATAAGGAGAACTAAATAAATACATAGAATCTGATTTCATATCATTTTGAACTTTTTATGTTCATCAACCGATTTCGACCAAAATTAACTGATGAATTTAGAGAGTTCAAAATAATATGATATGAAACGAAATTCTATGTGTTCTTTTAATTCTCCTAATTATATTTATGCTCTTAAACATCAATTTAACATACTATATTGAGAGCAATAATTTTTTCAACTCGTTAAATTTTATCCATCGATTCTTACACGATAACAATCAATTGGTGAAATGTTACTCGACAGAATCATTCACAATCGATTGATAAATCTATCAATTGATTGAGAATAATAAAAGGAATAAAATAAGTGTTGATTATATGATTTAATAATTTTGAAATTTAGATACGTAATTTAAGCATGGTTAAATAATTTATCATTTTTATAAAAGAGAACTTTTGATTTTATAATCCTAAAAGTTTGTTTTGCATTTAGGGAAAAAAATTAAAGTACAGGATACTAGAAATAAAGCTTCATCTGTAGGCCTTTCAGGAAACAATACCTCGACATTACAATTATCTTCAGGAAATAAACTAATATTAATTCATCATGCACTAATAAAACTAGATTGAGTCTATAATTCAACTATTTATTAGTATGTAATGATACTATTATATTAATTGTCTAATAGGAGGATATTTCATACCATATGAACTCCTTTGGCCATTTTCCTTTTTTTTAAAATTTTCTATATTTTCCCCTATTTTATGTTTTTTAATTTCTTAAATTTTCCAATATTTTCTGATTTTTTTTTTTAAACTGCTCAATGATCTACTTGAAGAAATTGAGCTTCAACCTAATGATACTCCTACCCATTCTATGACATTCCTCAAAAATGATACAAATTTTGAGGATTGTGCTCGATATCGACACCAAAGAAGGGTATAGTTCATAGAAGGACAAGCCTATAATGAAGTCAATACAGAAGCATATTCTATATGTTAATGACCATAAGTGTTTTTGCTTCTTCTAGTCTTTCAATGAATGTGAAACTTCACACCTTTATTAAAGAATGAACTGTTGATAGCTTTACAAAGCCTTTCACTAAGCTATGCATTAAATAGAACTGAAAGTCACATAACTCTCATCCAACAACAACAAAGCTACCCATCGACTAATTCCTCTTTTATAAAGCAAATTGCAAACTTTGAGACATGTTGGTTATCTAGACCATGTAATCGGTCATGTAGTTTCGAACAGATTAAGCTGTCAGAAGCTTAAGGTGCATTATAACTTCTACAACTTATGCAGCATTCATCGACAAACGATCTTACCTCATACAAAACTGAGTGAGTAAAGTGACATGCCGTCAATTGTAACGAAACCAAATATGCTTCTCATCTTGTCCATGGCATCATACACCGTCTTGTTCTTGTTTCATATTGCGAAAACATCTGATTCCTGTTAAAATGCATCAGCTTCCATCAGCTTGTGCTTCACAGTATGTTCAATAATTCAATTGAAAGATTCCGAAAACCTCATCTTAGATATCTTAATGTATAAGTTCATCATTGACTCATTCAGCGAGCATGGGTTGGTTGCTGAAGCAGCGTTATGCAGAATTTCTGATGTTGAGCAGAAAACTTCACCAATAATCTTTACAAGAGCATGTCCCTCCTTCAAAATGATGGAAGCGACTTGCATCCCTCACAACGAATTTTCGATTAACAATATGGGAGACCGTCTTCATAAAATGATGGCAGTCCTCACATACCCTCAAGTTCTTGATCACCACAATTTCTTCCCCGGATTCAGTGTTCAGGAGACCGAAAGTAAGTGCCAACTTTTCACTATGAATACCTGTCAGTGGCACATTCTCCGTCGTCTTATTCCTATACACCCAATTATCATTCTTGACCATAGCCTCTAACTGAAGAATCATCTTGTAAATCCTATTGGCCTGTGGATGAGAATGGTCATCGGCCATGAACAAATGAACCTTACCCTTATGATCAACATAACTACATCCAGGGTCCTTCTTTAGTCCATTTTGTTTCATTATAGCCCGCATTCTCGCCACACCATCCAACCTCCCAGCGTCCGAGTATATGTTTGACAAAAGCACATAGTAACCAACATTCGTCGGATCAATCTTACTGACTTTCTCAAAAGCAAGCTCTCCAAATTCCACATTTTTATGGATCTTGCATGCACCCAACAATGCGCCCCAAATGGGGCCATCAGGCTCCATCGGCATTGACATGATCAAATCCCAAGCCTCCTTCAGCCGGCCAGCGCGACCCAAAAGGTCTACCATGCAAGCATAGTGCTCTCTACTCGGCATTATACCATGCACTGTCTTCATGGAAGTGAAGTACTCCATTCCTTTGTCGGTCATCCCTACATGACTACAAACTGACAATACACTAACCATGACGACTTCATCAGGCTTGATTCCTTCGTTCAACATCTTATCGAATAGAAAGAGTGCTTCGTCGCCATGTCCATGCATGCCATATCCAGCAATCATTGATGTCCATGAAACTATGGTTCTCTGATGCATTTCGTCGAATACTTTCCGTGCTCGAGCCAAATCTCCACACTTGGCATGCAGATTGATAAGTGCGTTCTTTATGTGAGTGTTGGAAGTATATGAATCTTTTTGGTTGATGAAACTTTCTATTCTCCGTCCAATGGAGTGGGCACCGAGGTTGGCGCAGGAGGAGAGCACGCTGATGAGTGTGATGGCATCTGGTTCTACTGAGGGAGATTCTTTCATCTTGTCGTAGAGAGCTAACACTTGATGAGCGAGGCCATTCTGAGCATAGCAGGAGATCATGGCGTTCCAGGAAACAAGGTCTTTTCGTTGGTCGGGCATTTCGTCGAACAGTTGGCGAGCAACATCGACGGCGCCGATTCTGGAGAAGCATGAAAGCAAGCAGTTCGAGACGGAAGGAGCGGAGGCGAGAGAGGACCTGAAGGCGACGCCGTGGAGCGGCGGAATTGACGCCGGAGGAGAGGCGGGGAGGAGCGCGAGGAAGGTAACATCGTCGAAAGGGACACCCGCAAGTCGCATGCGGCGGAACGTGGCAAGGGCGGCGGGGGAGGGGGAGGATGCGAGGGCGTGGCCGGAAATGAGAGCGTTGAAGGCGGAGGTAGCGATTTCGGCGGTAGGGAGCTCGTCGAGGAGACGGCAGGCGAGGGGGAGGAGGCGGAGGCGGGAGTAGGCGGTGACGACGGTGGTGAGGACGTAGGCGTCGGCGGGAAGGAGCCCGGCCTTGAGGGAGATGGCGTGGAGGTGGAAGGCGGCGCTGGGAAGGGAGAGAGCGGCGGCGGCGAGGAGGGCGGAGGGGAGGAGGGAGGCAATAGGGATGGGCGGCTGAGGGTAGCAGAGAATGGTGTGACGGAGAAGGGCGAGAGCCTGGTGGTGGCGTCCGGAAGAGGCGAGTTGGCGGAGGCCAACGGCGGACAAACAGGCGCCGCCGCCGCTGCTAGCGTGGGCGGGGACGGATTGCATGGTTCATGGCCCTTCCATTCAATTTTGGATAAAAAACATAGGCCCGAATTGATTCGCTCAAAGTAAACACTCAAAGTAAACAGAAAAATTTATCTTAATTCCCATCTAATTTATTTATTTTTATTAGTTCTTCAAGGTAAACAGGACATTCTTCAATTAATTCAATTTTTTATTTTAATTAAAAAAAAAACAAACTAAATTTTAACTTTTGATTTAGTCTTTTTATTAATTCAATTTGATTTAGTTTGATTTGGTAAATTTATTCGGTTTGGCTCGGTTTATAAAAAAAAAATCGATCAATAATTCAGTTTGAATAATTTTATTTGATAAAATTATTATTAAAAATTAGTAAATTCGATAAAAATTAATTGTGGATTCTCCGAGAATCCTCGTTAGATTCGGATTGGTTTTGACTTCATAAAATTCATTTGGCATTTGGTAAGCGGCGCCAGCTGTAACTCGACAAGTCCACGGCCCGATAACCCTAAAGTCATTAACGATCCTATCCAGGCTCCGTCTAATTTGTGTCCTTACAATCCTCCATTCGAGGTGTACGCTACTTGAACTACCGTAGGATTAATTTTCAAATCTCTGTGACCCATTCGATTTCTTGGATAGGATCCACACAGGAACACAATCCCTCAAAACCCTAATCAAACCCTCGGGTCTCGCCAGAGAGGGCAGACGGGAGATCTCGCGCTATTGCTTCGATCTGAAGTGCTCTCCTTTCCATTCTTCCTCTCCTCTTCAACTCCGGTAGGTTTGTCCTCTCTTGATTATTCCGTGTGTCCAGCTTTGAGTTGGTATTTTGCTACGCCCTTTGTTGCTGCTTCTTATGGATTGCAGCGCTTCGTTTCTAGGTATGGAGGCGCTGTGTCAAAACAAGAGTGATGGAGCTGCTGCTTTCTACTCCATGGCGAAATTGCTGGTGGCGGAGTCTGTGCTGGTGACCGAAAGGTTTCTCCTTTGGCTTCTACTCGCAGTAAGGGCTCTCTTTTCTCTGTGTTAGCGCATTAAAGTTGTGAATTTTGTGATTGTAGAAGTGGATATTGTGCCTTTACTTGTGGTCGAGTTGCATAAGTAGTGAGATTTTTAGCTTTGTGTGCATTTGTCATGTCGATCTAGAGCCTTGCTTAATTGCGTAGATCAATAGATTTTGCAGTCCTTTCAAGTGCAGTTGTGCTTATTTGTGGTTGACTTAATCATTACAACTTTTGGCTAAATCCAAGTAGATTGATGTTCTCTTCAAAGGTGTTCTAGGTCCCTTGTCTTTTTCGACGATCTAGAGTCTTAGTTTGAAGGAAAAGCTAGATGCTTGACTCCAATTTCTTTATTTGTAACTACAGTAGGGTTTATTCATTTTTGTTTCCTACCTTACTTCTGGTTTATATATCGCAAACTTGTTACTGATCACTGTCTCCAATTGATAAATAAAAATTACACTAATGTGTAGATGTTTGTTGTTGGTTCCTGTTTTGGTATAAAAGTTCGTGTAAAGATTCCTAGATTCTTTTAGTGCAACAATGCAGCTACAATTTATGGAGGATGGAGGTTTATGTATAAGATTTTTTGGTAACTGATGTCTTAGATTAGACTGCGACCGCCTAAAATTATTTCCTGAATTCTAAGATGAAGGTGGTTGACTCGTGTGGTTATTTTTCAATTTGGTGCATATTACCAAGGAGTTTCTTTTTTTCCTTTGCAACTCACATGTTTTACAATTCAGATTATTTTTGTTTCCATCACAATCAGTAATGCTTTTAACCTTCCTGACAATGATACATATTGTTTGTTCGACTTTGTTAGGCATGGTCTATTTTCCGTCCTAGTTATGAACTTTTTCCCGATACCCTAATCGATCTTTCACTTTTTCCATGCATAGAATTCTATGCTGTGGCATCTATGTTTTCCCTCAAACAGTATGTAATTTTGAATTGTTTTCGCAAGCATATCGACATAGAAGGATGGTACTGAACTTTCATCTGCCATAATGTTAAATTTGCACTTTAGAGTTTAATACGAACTGTGTATCAACAGCAGTGTTTTTAGTTTTTGTTTTACACACCCAAAATATGTTCGTTTGATTTGGCTACCATGATTCCTGGATAACATGAACTTTTCTGAATTGTGTTTTCAGGCAGGATCTTCAATTAAAGCTGCCCTCTCTGGTGAAGAGTCGAAAGTGATTTATGAGTAGGTTCTCCTGACCTTTAGTCGAATTAGTTATAGTGGCCCTGACTCTGTGTTCTTTCTTGAAGAATGATACGAAGAAGCAAACACAATGATGTCCCAGAGAACAAGGACGATGGCGAGTCAGATGACGACGAGGATGACGACAACGACGAAGATGAAGATGGTTCGGAAGATGATGGAGGCGATGATGATGTGTCCGGAGAAGAAAATGATAAAGAAGGCGGTGAAGAGGATGACGACCCTGAGGCCAATGGTGGAGGAAGTGACGACGATGATGACGACGACGACGATGATGATGATGATGGTGCGGATGAGGATGAAGATGTAGAAGAGGAAGACGATGAAGAGGATGAAGAGCTACCGCAGCCACCTACCAAGAAGAGGAAGTGAGCCACCTCACTGTTTATTTTTTCTGTACAAGTTCGGGTTCCATTTAGGCTGAGGGTTAGCATCAAGGTGGATTTAGTCGCTCGCTTAAACCTGATATCCTTATTTGCGTGTTTTATGTAAACCTATTGCTACCGGTAGACATTCCGAACAAGCTATTCATTCGCTGCTTCGATTTACATCCCTTGTGTTTTTCTCAGCGATATTTGTGATCTTTGCATCGGTAGAACCTTTCTTTAACTAACATCATTGTGTAGGTGGTTATGTTATAGGGCAATGGATGAATATGGAAGGGAGCTCTTTCGTGTTTATTCTAGCGAAGAGTCAATAGAGAGGAGCGAGCCTTAGTCGCTCTTGATAGACATGGTTCCTCTTTGCCGTTTGTTGGAAGCTTAGGTGTTGTCATTGGCCAAGGTTCGGGAGTGGTTGTCAAGTGTGGAGGGTGGTTAGGTGTAGTCGTTGGCGAAGACCTAGAAGTCGTGGTCAAGTGTAGACGACAATGATAATGATTCTATCTGAACTCGAAGAAACAGAAACCTGGAACATCGATCGATTGGTTGATTGAGAGGTTGATTGAAAGAAGATTTGGAAGGAGAAAAATTGCTTGTAGAATCACAGTATTAGGAGAAAAGGAACATCAACAACTAGATCAGGGAATTTTCAACATAGTCATTTCAATGTTCAAATTAGAGCAGTGTACACCGGGGAAGATAAACAGTACGACGGTATTTGCAATTGAACCAAAAGAGAGAGTGTATTCGCGCCTGTGAAGGTAGGACCTTTATAATACTTATAATATCTGCATTTAATTCGAGAGTCATATCAAAAGATGGAGGGATATTCATAGTATTCTCAGTATTATACAATCTCATTACTCGTACCCTGTATTCATGGGATAGTGTTGTCATAGTGTTGTCATGTGCACTCATACACGATATTTATTATGATAATGACTTTCGAAATTTTAAATTTTATTGATCTTAATAAGAAAATAACTGAGGTAAAAGAACAGAGCCATGAGATTGTAAATATTCAATAAGGTAATTGTAAGAGAGTGAAGCCTTAGGGTCGAAAATATCAGATTGGGTAAATGTGAAGGGAGAAAAGCCCTAGGATCGGGGATATCCGATCAAATAAATGTGAAGGG
>JBBUKS010480686.1:0-16616 GCA_038050645.1 Hedychium gardnerianum
TTGTACTTTTGTTATAAGCCGTGTGGGCTTTAGTTTGTTATTTCCTCTCCAGTTGAGAGGTTTTGTCTCAGTTTATAAGTTGTTAAGTAGGATGTGATTTAACTGCGTGGTTGTGCAATACCCGAGTGGGGTATTTTGTGTTTAACTCTATATTATGTCTGTTATACATACCCGTGTTGGGTATATGTTATTAGTTGTATTGTGTATTCAGAAAATTGTCCGCCGTATAGGGGAGGTGCTGTCCGATTTTTGTCGGATAAATACCCTCCCGGGGCGTGACAGATTGAGGGTATTGGGGGCCAATTTTGGTTTTAATGAATTCATCAGGTAAGCCATGCAGTTAGAAATAAGTGGCTTCAAATTGGGCTTGATTCGGATTAATTTTGGCCAGTTTAAGGTTAAACCAAATTTATATGGGAAATAAAGCAATTCAATTGTGTTGTGTGAATTTAGTGTAGCGTTGGGTTACACAGGATTATTTAACTTTTACCCTTTTCTTTCCCCATGTAACCCTCCCCTCTATGATTCTTCTTCTGCATCTGTCTCTCTTAACAATGCCACTCTAATTGTGAGATGGAGCCATGGTATCAAGGTCGCCGACAAACAAAGACACTAACCCATCCTCCTCCTACAACCCTATCTTCCCTCTGTCTTGATCCCTCCTTCACCCGGTCTCTTTTTCCCCTACACATCTCTTTTTCCCTAATGCCCTTCTTCTCTATGTCATGTTACTCACTGGGCAAGGACACAAAGCCATCGAAGCAATGGTCTCCCTCCTCCAATAATCATCTCATTGTTTTCCTTTTTGATCTTAGATTTATTAGTGACTGGTTTTCTTCCTTCTTAGTTCCTATTTTAGAGGAACTGCTATGGCTTGAACAAAAAAAAATTTTCTTTTCTTTTTTTCCTTCAATAATAGTTAGCTTCCTTCATACTAGATTTGCTTTCAGTTCAAAATCTCTGGAAATCCTAGATTAGCTTACATTGGGAGGGATAACATTTGGGTGGATAGTTTTATTTTTTGAAAAAAATTATGATCCATTTAATCTCCTTGCTGTTATTTATTATTTTAACATGCTTTACCTTGTTGAAATTTGATTTCATACTTCTTGATACATGCTTTGCACGCAAAATAATTTCAATATGAATTTATTTACTAATATACTATTAATTCAAGAGCAAACCTACCTCAGTCCCTTAAAACCAGGTATTCATTAGGATAGCCCGGTGCACGAAGCTCCTCCCAATGTGGGGTCCCAGGGAAGGGTCTATTGTATGCAGGCTTACCCTGCTTTGTAAGAGGTTATTTCCAAGACTCGAACCTGTGACCTCCAGGTCACACAGCAGCAACTTTACGTTGCGCCAAGACTCCCCATCTAAAACCAGCTATTCATTGAATTGTAAATTGTTATATAATTGTAACTGAAAAGTGAAATAATACAATACCATAAAGTGGATAAGTGACTACTATAAAAATTGAAATAAATACTAAAATGCAAACACTTCAAGCCACTAATATTATCAAAGCTTTTGGCCACCCATTGGGATGTGATAGCATGAGATGCATACGATAGTATTTATTTATCGCCAATGAGAACTTCAACCTATGTTGGATGACGCTACTCCCACTTTGAAATTTTGACACTAATGTTTCACTTCATAACAGATTTACTTGCAAAAAACAAGTGTGCAATGATTAAATGTGGAAATAAATATTTGTGTGATAATTAACAAGTGACTATAAATAAATATAGACAATCTTTGTTGTCCTAAAAGCAAGGATTTAAATCTCGTGTCATGTCGGTCAGCACGGGCAAAATTTATCTTTCCGCTTGTCGATCAGCACTAGCACAATATCGACACTGTCACCGCGAGGCCGTCATGACCCCACGGCGGCCTCGCAAGGTTGCGGATGGTATTGCATACTCTCACGACACCCTCCGCTCCCCACAACAGCCTTCTCGGGGGCGTGGAGGGCGTCACGACCCACACGACGATCTGGATCGCATCATTCGCGGCAATAGCTGTAAATTTTTTTCAATTTTTTATTTTTACATAATTTTTTTTATTTTATTATTTTTTTTTTTTAGAAGTTGAATTTTTATTTTTAAATAACTATTTATTTTTTCCTATTAAATTTTCCCTTCTTAATTTTGTTTCTCTTTTATCCATTAACTTTTTTCTTTCTTATTAATTTTTTTCTCATTCATTCATTATTTTTTTTCTCCATCAAAATAAACATAGAGAAGAACAAAACCTCTTAAGGTGAATAGAGGAAAAACAAAATGTCTTAACCTCTTTAAATATATCTTTCTCCCTTCTTAGATTAGAAAAATTAAATATAATAGAATTTCTAACTTTATAAAATAGATTACTACTAATAAAGTAATTATTTTATACATAAACTAGATTTAATTTTAAACGGATCAAAATATATCTAAATTAAAAATAACTTAAACTTTCTTAATGAATTGTAATTAGCCTAAATCAACTTTTACTCAATAAGAATCACGGATAATATCAAAACTTAAACTAACATTCAACATCTCAAATATAACTTAATAATAAGCATCTATAATAATCAAATATTTTTAATTAATATATTTTATATTTTTAAAAGTATCAAAATCGTATTGGCACGATACGGTACCGAAACCGTATCGTTCTGGTCATATACTGAAACTTCAGCATAACTCGACATCTTAAACCTTGCTAAAGAGTAATAATGCTTATAATATGTTTACTGAAAGTTCAAGAACAATGGTAATACTTTAACGTGAATTTTGGTTGTTATTGCTTTGAGTTCTTAATTTAATAAATCCATGTCTGTCTTTTTACATTACTCACTTTGCAATTTGTGCTCACTCTCTGAACTTCTTTAGCCTCGAGGTTAATCATTGGGTCGTTGCATGGAGTTTGGTGTCATTCCTTCCAATGTATGCATTTTAGTTTATCTTGTCTTTTTGCTCTAAGATTATTGTAGATAACAAAAGGTAAGAGAAACTCGCAATGTGTGTGAGATTCATATATTAACCCAAGAAAATAAGATTGTTAGTTAAATTAGATGGTCATAAGAAATTAAAATAATACAAAAAATTTGTCTAGTTGATGAGCATTGAGATGGATCTATTGGTTAGTAGGAGAGATAAGTGTACCTATAAAGTGTTTCTCTAGACAATTGAATCAAATAGAATTTTGTGACTGATTGGGGGAGACAAAGAATAGTATACTTAATTTTACATAAATAAATAAGATTTAAATAGCCTACATATAACAAAAATACATAAAATGTTTGTGAGATTAAATGTATTTTGTGTTATATGATAAACAAGATTTAAATAGCCTACATATTATCAACAAAAATATGTAAAATGTGTGTGAGATTAAATGTATTTTGTGTTATATAATTGACTAGTTCTATTCTATAAACTAAGTATGAAGTAAATGGACCCATAAATATACTTTATTTTGTAACTATATTAGTCATTTTTATCAATGTAAGTGTTTGCTAATATTCTTAATATTGAGTGTGCATGCCCACACATACAGCAAGTATGTCAATCTTTCTTTTTTCGCTTCTTAGGGTTCTTCTTCTTGTTACACAAGACTCAATGTGGGCATCAAAGATAAAGATTTCTACATATCATATAGTGAGCCTACTATTTAGAGTTCACAATGCAAGTATCATGCAATGTTACAAAATCCTTATTCAAAGTACCAATTACTTACTATTGCTGATGGTGACAAAAATAGCTAATTTGTGTCCTAGCATAAAGAACTCAAAGCTATTATTGTTGCCCTAGGGCGAAGCCAAGCCGGTAATCATGTAGTAGATTTACAGAATTGAGTAAGGGTCGAATCCTGGCGAAACCATGGAAATACTCTCCCACATGGGATACCCGATTTACTCCCTCCCAATTGTGTGGGGTAGTCGTGGGGCCGCTAGGGTGACGGATTTCACCTTTTGCAGAATCAAAGCTATTATTATTGAGAGTAAATTAGTTTTCTCATCTAAGTGGCTTATTTTCATTAATAACAAGACCTAATCATAGGTATAGTGGTGTTGAAAAGGGTTGCATAATGGTGAAGCCATCATTGGCTCTCACATGTTACTAGTTAGGGATAATTCTAGGCTATGAGTTGCACATGTTGAAAAGGGTTGCATAAGTCGATAGTGTTACTCCAGTTTAGTTTCATATGGTGTGGTAGTGAATTTTTACATGCTTAAATAAGTGAGCTACTATTAACTAATTAATTTGGGTTTTAAGTATTCAGACCACTTACTAATTTGGGTATTAAGTATTCAAACTGTTCGCAAGTTAATGATTCATTTCTCTTATCTAAATTATTTTACCATAGGATGAGATGTTGATCTAATTTAAAGAGAAGGACATTGTCAAATATACGCTCAGAACTACCAAAAACTAGAATCTACGTTCTTTACCCACAAACAATTGTCATACAAGCAATGAAAGCGTCTTAATGACTAGGGATGCGAACCTAGATTGTGTAGCTTGCCACTAGAGGAGGCGTAGATATTCCTTGATTGATACATGATACTGGATCCAGCAGTAGAAGGCTTAAGCAGGAAAAAGTCCTTGGAAATTGCAGATTGAAGGAAAGTTGGAAGTGGAATGCAAATTTGAAAACAACAAATCAGCCTGAAAATAGTTGCAAATCATAGATCAATAAATAAATGGAACTCCAAATTCACTCTGGAGATGGGAATCCTGGGAAGAAGACAGAAGCAGGACCTCCAGTTGTTGCAACATCAGAGACAAGATTCAGAAAACTGAAAAATCAGATGAAAACCAAGAACTTGCAAGAACAGATACTGCTTGGAACCTGAACAGATGCACTAGCCACAGATCTGGCTGGATGAGAGCTTCAATGAGAAAAGAACCCAATTCCATCTGGTGTGGTCATTTCTTTACTGTTCCACCAGAAGCAAAGGCTGATGTGCTGGAAGAATAAGAGGGTTGGGTCAAAAGAAACCGTAATGTAGGGAAGAAAAGGAAGAAGAACACTACAGAGCAATCGCAAGCCAGAATCAGAGAATTCAGTGAACCAGCTCAGATACCATGTTACCGGGGAAAATTATTTGTATTTTCCCTTTATACAGACTACTGTTATTGTTCATCTACATCTACACACCTCAGGTTGGTATATTTATAAGCAAGGTTCAAAATCTCGAACTGAAGATTCGATCCTTGACTTGAATGACACTGTTTCAATATCATGCCGATATTTTGATGCATGGTGCCAATAATCGATTAGAGTTAAAGAAAGAAAGAGATGAAACATAGGAAGAAGACATTGCATATACCGAGCATGATTTTAAATCTTGTACTGTGCCAGGAGAAAAGGTCGACACATATCATTCCAATAAAGTATCAAAACTCAATACTTCCTTTGCTTCATCTTCTTCCTTGTTTTCCTCTAATCTGTCATCAACATCATGCATTGAAGTGTGCCGAGCATCAGCACGATACTGAACCGAAACTACAACACTTGAGATTTTGAACTTTGATGCCGAATGGTATCGAGTTTCGATGATTTACTGGAATGATATGTTTCGATCGTTCACCTGGCACAGTAAGAGATTTCAAACCATGTTTATAAGTGAGCCATAATTTGGTCCTCAACAAATTCAAACACAAATATGAAAGAGAAAAGCAAAAGCAAGCTTTCAAAATAAACAAGACTAATGATATTAGTGTACTGAAAATTAAATTATTAAGTACCTAATTGCACAACAAACCAATAAGAATCACTGTGATAACAAACTAAGAATTCTTAACTACTGAGTACCTAATTATACTTAAATAGATATTCATACAAGAATAATCTTTCAGCTAAAAAGCAATAATATGGCAAGGTACAAGAAATTGCAAAGATTTTCAAGTATAGGCAATATAAAGTTTTTACCCCTTTGTATGTCAACTCTGTAGGTGGAGAGTGGTAAGGATCCACGAGAGCAACATGATCCCCATATTTTTCTGCAGATGACCTCCAAATATCTGGAACTGTTCTCCACTCATGCAAGGATGGGTGATTGGTGCTAGAAAGAAGTCCACTTTCCAGATAAGGGGAGCACTTCCTTTTTGCCAAGCTCCTGAGCTATATTTTACATTATTAAAATAGATTAAATCATTCATACAGCTCATGTAAGCTTCAGTTATTTGATATGTAACAATTCCAGACAGAAAAATCTTATGAAATATAGTCTACCTAAGTAGATGCACTGTTAGACTTAAGTGTTTTATACATTTACTAGTTAGTATACTAAAAAACTTAGATGTTCATGTAGTTGGGTGCATCATGCTTATCATACTACTATATATAAAGGGCAGCCCGATGCACGAAGCTCCCGCTAATGTGGGGTCCGGGGAAAGGTCTATTGTACACAGTCTTACCTTGTTTTGCAAGACGTATTTCCAAGACTCGAGCACGTGACCTCTAGGTCACACAGCAACAACTTTATTGTTGCACAAGGTTCCCCTTCATACTACTATATATAACACGCAAAAAATTATTTGCTTGAGAAGCATCACACCCACACAGAGAGCAAATTCTACTAAGAAAACCACAAGTGATTACTTGCTTGATAAGCATCAACATGTCCCTTTCCATGTACTACTTAATCAATCACTCACTAATGTACTTTCTTAGAATTTGGTTAGCAAATAAAGAAAAAGGTGTTATTGTGTCATGAACAAAGTATGCTACCGTTCTACTTCTAGATTGTATACTAGTTAATATTCTTAGAAATCTACTGATATTTCCTGAAAATGATAATGGGGAGCACTTCCTTTTTGCAAAGCTTTCGATCTATATTTTACATTGTTAAAGAGATTAAACCATCAAAACAGCTCATGTAAACTTCAGATGCTTGATATATATCAGTTCCAAACAGAAAAGATGTATGAAAAATAGTCTACCTAAGTAGATAACACTGTTACTATATTAGAAAATTTCGATGTTCATGTAGTTTGGTGCATCACACTTACCATACTACTATATACAAAATCCAAGAGTTTATTTGTTTGATAAGCATTACACACACATAGAGAGAGAGGAGGTTCTACCAATAAAACCCAAGTGATTGTTTGCTTGATAAGCATCAACAAGTCCCCTTTCCATCTAGTACTAATCAAATATGCACTAATCTATTTTCTTAGAATTTGGCTACTATGCTACCGATCTACTTCTAGAAACTATACTTCTAGAATGTATACTAGCTAGTACTCCTACATCCACTGACATTTCCAGAAAATGATAATAATTTTGGATATTGCACTAAGGCTAGAGGAAACTTGTATAAGGTTGTACTATGATTTATTATACATTATGATCAAAATATTGGTCAACTAGGAAATGACATTTACAAAGAGTTTATATTGATGAAATGGGAAAATTATTAGGAGTATTTCCCTAGTCCCAAGAAATCTTGATATAAACTACCAATATTTTTATTTTACATTTTCACGCCTAAAGTTAGCATATTTAGAATTGAATCTTATTTTCTTTACTATTTGATTCCTAATACTTCCCCTAGCTTGTTACAAATATACTCAATTTTAACCACTCTCAGAGTTGGTCAGAAAATCTAAGTTGATCATTGAAACTAAAAAACAAGTGAAGATCTCCATGAACTATATTTTTTTCTCAAACGAAGTAGCTAAATCTCAATAAGTTTCATCCTTGCATAAAAGACGTAACTGAAAACAATGCGCATGGCAATTTAATTATCACAATATTTTTTTTTTCTCTCAAAATGTTAACTAGTTAAACATTAACTATTTAAGCTAGATAAGCTCACATAAAGCAAGAGTCATAGTTTTGTACTGTCTTTATTCTCGTCCTAGACGCAACAATTTCCTCTTAGCTTCTATGATATCAAGTAGTCTCCAAGAAGAGCATAATATTCTATTGAGGATCTGGATTTGTGGGAGAGTTCATCCAATCTGCATTTGTATACTTTACAAACTATAGATGACCAATAAAAGAATCTTTTGTGGAGCATTCTTGAGAAAGTAGAATCCTTGAGACTGACTACTTTATGATAGTCATGTCTAGAGCCTTAAGGAATTGACTAATCATACTTATAGCAAATGTTATATCAGGCTAGGGAACTACAAGATTGTTCAAGTTTCCAACTAATCTCATCCTTTGTTACTCCAACAACACATTTATCCCACACATAACCATGTCAACATGTCATGACGAGTGCACAAATTCCCTCTGATCAAGCGTTTGTTGCAGATACGGAATCTTATATTATCGGTTGCTGATCACTGGAGGCTACTGGACATAGGCTAGCAGATTGGTTTGCTAGGGACAGCGGTGTGGTTCGAGCGTATGACTTCTTTAGACATCCTAGTCCTAAGAAGTCATGAGTCCAAACAATCTGGAAGACCGTACAGCCAAGGTTATACAGTTACCCTCTAGATGCTGGCCCAGAGGCATCTTCCCACTAGAGACAAAAAGGAGTACATGGAGGATTTCTGTAGACAGATGTTGGAGATACAAGAGCATCTATTCTTTAGATACCCCCCCCCCTATAGCAGAGTTATGGAGGAGGATTAGAGACTAGCTTCACATGCAATAGGAGATGTCCACATATCGATGAATGATGCGAGTTTTTGGGAGATATTACTGTGGGAGCAGGATATTGACAAAGGTTCGTCATCTTGCTTGTCTTCTATGATACATTATGTATGGAGGACTAGAAATAATAGTTTCTTTAATGAAGGACAATTAAACAGTGAAAAGAATTTTAGGAGTGTGCAAATTCATGTATATCGGTCTTTGGGAGTATACACGGATCTGACACCATGTTGGACATAAGTAACTCCTAAAGGTCAATTCTTGTACTCTTGATTTGTGTTATACTATTTTACTTATCCAAAAAAACGACAAGTGCATAGATATAAAAAATGACTCGTCTTCTAGGACACAAGAATAAGAAGAAACAGAGGTAGCTTACCTATATTGGCTTTGTCGGTGATGGGATTCAGCAACACAAGAGTGGAGGAAGAGGTGTTTGGCACATCACACGAGGATCTGCTCACAATTCTGGGAAAAGAGAGGAAGGTTTCACATGAAGTTCAATTGTATCTCTCAGCTTCAAGTAGGGGATGGAGATTGGCTTCACATCGAGAGAAAGGGGCACATAGGTAAAAGATTAGGATTAGAGATTATAGTAGTTTACTATAAGTCTTATAACTTCTATTATTATATATACTTTTATAATTTATATAAGATACAGTTAAGCTTCATATTAGTTCATAAGCTATGATATTAGTTATTATAAGTTGTCTAACTTATTGTTAAGTTATATTATTAAGATAGTAGATTAATGTTAGCTATATTAGATATTTTATATTTTAAAATTAGTCATGTCCTCATATATCTATCTTAAATTTGGATCCATCATCAACTAGTTCTCATGTCCTTTTTTTGAGAAAATCAAGTGGCTGAGACTCGAATCCAACATAGGTTTCGATACTCTTTTCTGAGTGTGATAACATGTCTCCTTAACAACCTTGTATTCAATAACAATGCATGCCTTAATATTAGTATGATATTATGATCCACAGGAGTATCAAGTAGTTTTGCACCTCTTTTAGCATGTCAAACACGTAATTTGGTCGAAAGATATAGACCTTGCCAAAATATACACGCACACTTTAAGTAGCCAAGATCCTCAATCAAAAAATCCTAGTGAAGTTTTCTGATTCCTATAATCATTAGTGATGATGATATAAGATCCACATAACCGATAACAACAATTCCCAAAATGAGGAATATAATAAAATACTAAGTGGTCTGATATGCTTTTGATCATCCCCAACTAATCTAAGTTAACCTAAGTAATTCCTAGGAGATTACTTCAACCAATATAGAGATTTGTTTAATTTACACACAAAATCAATTTTTCTTTGAATAATAATCCTAAGAGATTGTTCTATATGTACCTCCTCAGTTCCTCATCTGAATCATCAAGGAAAACATTTTTGATGTCTTATTAGTATAGAGGTCATAAAGATATAACTCTTGATGGGAAAAAAGGTAAATAGACGTAATCATAAGTTGATTTGATATAGGAGAATATATCAAGGTATTTAACACTACAAATTTGAAGGTATTCTTTAGTCACCAATCGAATCCTAAGTTGATTCAATTTCTTTAAAAGAGCTCTTGCCAATAAATACTCACAACCAAATTCAACTTTGTTGGGAGGAAAAGGAACGAGTAAGTTCCATTAGAATATAAGATTATCATCTTATCAAGTAAATTTCATTAGAATATAAGATTATAATCTTATCAACCATAGTATATTGCCACCTTACATAAGATAGAGCTTGCTTTTATATAGTCCAAGGTATCTTAGTAGAATCCAAAGTACAGATAATAATAGAAGAGGAAGATCAAGAAGCATAACAAATATACTAAAATAAGGGATATATGGTTTGGAATGTTATACCGTATTGGACGACACGGTTAAAACGTATTGTTTTCATAAATTACCGAAACCCAATAACACTCAACACTAGCAATGTCTCTTATGTCATCGTGTTAATCATGTCAATGAGTATGCTAACACTCAGCACCCCTTACATGCTACAACACTTAAATTGAGATAATCTTATTATTTTATTTTTGTATCTTATATAATGTCAAAATTGAAGGGGAGCCTTGGCGCAATGGTAAAATTATTGTCGTGTGTTCTTATGATCACGGGTTCGAGTCATAGAAGCAGTCTCATGCAATACAGGGTAAGGCTGCATACAATAGACCCAATGTAGTCCAACCCTTCCCCGGGACCCCGCATTGGTGAGAGCATCGTGCATTGGACTACCCTTTTCTTTCTATATAATATCAAAATTAAAGGGGAACCTTGGTGCAACAATAAAATTGTTGTCGTGTAATCTTGTGATCACGGATTCAAGTCGCGGAAACGTCTTACAATGCAGAGCAAGGCTATGTACAATACACCCAATGTGGTCCACGAGAGCTTCGTGCACCAAACAACCTTTTTATATAATGTCAAAATTGATTGAATATATAGATATCTTATGTTCTTTTTCATCTTCTTCCTACTTCCACCTCTAATTTGCCACCGGCACTATATCTCAAAACATCGGCATGATACTAAAATAATATTGTTTCAATTAAAGATCAAAAACTCTAACGTGGGTAGAGATTTTGAAGCTTACCTATGAGTACCCTTACTTCGGAAACTAGGGGGAAAAAATTAGAGGTGGGATCCTGGATAGGAGATGGTGTTGAAGAGCAACATAGTCTCAAGGAATGCTTGTGACTGGCTCAACATTTGACATTCTACTATAGATCTTCTTGTGTTGTTATCATTGTTATAAAGAATGGTGAAAAGAGACAAATAATGAAGCAGGACTAGGAAGAATTAGCTTAGGAATAAAAAGAATCTCAACAATAGATTCGAGAAGAAAATGGTGCAATAGCGAGGCAGTGCAAAAGTAAAGCCTGATTGCACTTCAAGAGAGTAACATCTTTACCCTTCTATTGCAAGAATAGCTAAGAGAAAACTAAGTGAGAAATTAACTCTACTTGAAGATTATAGAGGAACAAAACAAGAATTCTCAAACACAAGAGGTAGAAGCCATGATTACCAGAAAAAGAAACATGAAGGGTATTTAACCATAAAGAATGATAGAAACTATATGATTCATAAAACAACATACAATGAGAATAGCAATATTCCAAAACTTAAAAGGAACTCCCACATGAAGTAATAGCACAACTATATGTTATTTTTTCCCTAAGTACCATTCTAATCTATTGAGATTAATAAAGGCATGAAGAATGATTAAAGATACCTGGCTAAAGAGGAAGAATTAAAAAGCATGAGAAAAATATTCCATGGCATTATCAATTCTCAAAGCTTTAATAGATATTCAAACTAAGTTCACATTTAAGAAGAGAAAATGGAAAAGGTTCAAACTCTTTCAGTAAAAAAAGTTGGAACCAAGCTTCAATCTTTAAGCAGACACAACATTTTCCCCAAATTAGAGTATATTAAGAAAAATATAGAAAAGTATTTTTTTTATGAATAATGAGAGGAAGTGAGGATCAATCATGTTTCATTAATTAACAAGTCTCACATTCAAGATGCTAGGGATTGATATTATATACTAAGGTTTAATAATGGGCTATTAGGGGATTAGTGAGATAATTGACGATAAAAAGAAATATATAGTTGAACTAGAAGTGTTTAGGTTTATTTTTTGGTATTTACATCCAATTTAGATTTAAGTTGGGGTTAGATTGACCCATTGAAGGTAATATTGAGTGGAGATTGATTGGGTTTGCTTCGGGTTTATATTTGGCTCAAATTGACTCAATTCTAAGAAATTTTGGCTGAAGTGATGCTAAATCGTCTTGAGTTGGCATAGTTGGATATGTTGGTCTTGTGGTTTATTGAAAAACCTTCCCCATTTTTTTCTTCACTGCAATAGCCCACGATGTTTCCTCCTTTCCACTCACAAACACCACTACTCGACTACAACCCTCTTTAGATATCCTGTTCCCTTTCTTACCCCAAAAGAAAAAATTCCTTTGCCCCTCCTCTCTTGTGATTTCACGACAACAAACTGTTGGTGCAATCATGCACCATGCACCATGTGGTCAAGTCCGACCATATTGTTTTAATGTGGTTGGCAAAGGTTTAAAGTTAGGTTTATATTATTGTCTCACATTGTGTACTTGTATGATAGGTTTTCTTGACACTTACATTGCATTGTGGATTGAGCTCGACTAAAGAAAGTCTCGCACATGCTACGAGATATGGAAAGCAAAACGACTGTTAGCAGAAGTCTAAGTGGGTCATGATCGACTAGACTCTTAGCATAAATCAAGGTGGACCAACTATCTAGTAGATATGGAAGATCTAAAGGTGAGGCCTCTTAGCAAACAAAGAACTCGGAAGGTCATGGACGACCGACTACCTAGTATGATGGTTTAAAATTTCGTACTGTGCCAAACGAAACGAGCGAAATTTGTCGTTCCGGCCGCCGCGACCTTCCCAACCCCACGGGTGCAGGATTAATAATTTTCGTCACCTCTTAGTTATAGTACGGATAATCTAAACAGGATAGGAGTGCTCTGTTCCCATTTTTTCTTAAAAATATATTTTATTTTTTATTTTTAAATATTAAAATTATTTTTTTTATTTTAATTAATATATTTTATATTTAAAAAATACCGAACGCATATCGGTGGCACGACATAATACAGTTCGAGATTTTAAACCATGCCTAGCATGGAAGAAGTCCATGATGTAGTGTCTTGACAAGTGAGCTATGAGAGAGCGACCTATATTTTAGGCAAGGTAGTTCTCTTACTTAGGTGAAGACTTGACAAAAGTCAACGAGCTAGTTGACTGATGATCACTTCGAGTCGACTAATTTGTCTAGTTGATCAAAACTTACAATAGAATGGTTTCTATTCCAAGTTGAATCAACTGAATGCTAATTCAGTTAAAAAAAAGATTTAAATTCAAATTATTGTAATCATTAAACAAGATTATTTGAAGAAGTCACCTAGAGTCGACTCATGATGGTAGACTAGTCGCCCCCCTTATGCACTAGTCACTGTTCGGGCTGGCTAGACTAGCCCCCGTGATTTACCTCCTCCGTGTTGGTCCTGGGACGGACTGGCGGGGGTGCTGGGGGCGAGCGTTTCGCCTTTATTGCCACAATGATGGTAGACTAGTCAATTGGTGGAGTAATCACCAGAAGATTGAATTAAGGATAGATTTGAATCTAGATTAGTCGACTAATGACATAGTCAAAAAAAGAACCGACTATGATCCAAGGGAATCGATCACAAATATATTTGCTCTAGTCGACTAGTGGAGCAAAAGAGTTAATGTCGACTAATGACACAACTAGCATAAGAATCAATCGCGATCCAAAGCCTGAGTCACTGAGCCATGTCGAAGTTTGGTCCAGTTTAGTCTACTAATAGGTAGTTGAGTTGACTAAAGTTGAAACAATCAATTGCTTTGATAGAGAATGAATCAAGTAGAGGCAATAACAGTTGGGCAACGATTGTTACGGATAGAGTTTTGAAAATAGTGGATCAGGCCATTATCAACTTCACTCTATAAATACCAAGCCAAGGCAACTCAAAAAACAACATCAAAAAGTAACAAGTGATTTATCTACAATAACATTTGTGATTCTCAGCTCTTCGTTGCAGTTTGTTTTTGTTTTTTGTTATTCTAGTTGTGATTCTCATTTTTTTTATATTTTATTGTCTAATTTGTAAGAAAGAAAAAATATAGTGGATTTTTTTTTTGGGGGGGGGGGGGTGGATCACCTTATGAGTCCATAGGTCGGAGTGTATGTCTGTGTTTGTATCTGCGTTTCTTTTCTTATTGCATCCACTTTCTTCCTTGATAGTTCTAACTTGTATATTCACAATGTAAATTTTTAGAACACTTTTTAAAAAGTTGAAAATGCTAATTTTCATTGTATTTATTACTTAGATAACTCAAATTTCAAAATAGTTTTTGATTGTACTATTTAACCCCCTCCCGTCTAGTGCTTCCACCATCTTACACAAACTTGCTCATGACATCATACTTTGCATCCTTCATTTGCCATTGCCACCTTTATCTAGGGTGAGCACAATTTGATTAAAAAGTTTAACAAGGAAAACCAACACCAAACCAAAATTGAACCAACACCATTTCAAGCTTAATGACTTATGCTTCTAATTTACTCAACTTTTGCAACTAGAATGTTAGAATGAGCAATGAAAAAAAAAAGGAACCTTTTGTAGTGATATTGAGCAACCGAGAATCTTTCATTACTTTGCTTTCAAATTTTGTAATATTGAAGCAATTCCATATTTGATATTTCAAGAACCTAGAGACCTTCATTGTTGAAAATGTTAGTTAATAATTTTTAACATTTCGGCAGAAACTTGTTCATTTCAATTTTTGTAGACATCAAGCTTCATAGCGTTGCAGATTATATCTGCTACATATCTAAAAATTCAATAAAAAAAAATCATGATAACAATTCATTTCTCATTCTGAATTATGTTTTATTTTTAAATAATTCAGTTTGTGATTTGGTCATGTTAACCTTTAATTTATTTACTAATTATTCTTAATTAATTGTCATTGTTTAGCTTTTAAAATGAGTGCATATTTTTGTAGGTTTATGTAAAATTTGTAAACTAAATATGTTAAATACGATAATTTTAAATAATAAAATAATATGTGAAAATAAGGAAATAAAATTTATGGAAATTATTTGGAATTTATCAAGATTTTCTAAATTTAATTAAAGCTGATTGGAGAAATTTACGGGAATAAAGATAATAGACTTTTGATAAGCCTATTCGAAATATTAATTAAAACGAGAGTTGATTGGGTTAATTAAAACTAAGGTTGAAATTAATTAACCTAAGTTGTATTCATTAAACTCTAAGTTAAATGATTAAAGCCTAAGTTCAAAATTTAAATAATATAAGCTGTATAGATTAAACCCTAAGTATATAACATATCAAACATAAGTTATATCTGTTTATACATTTTCCCTTTCTTTTGTTTTCCTGAGCTCATCACTCGACATTTCCATTGAGTCACCCTCTTCTCCTCCTCCTCCTCCTTCTCTTCTCCGATCACCAGCCGCTAGTGCTGCTAAAGCCATCGCCAGCCTTTCAACCTCATCTCGATCTCCAAACACAGTCGCCCTCTCTTCGCGATTTCTTTTCTCCGAATCTGCACTCCCGACTCCAAATCGCCGAATCACCATCGAGCTCGCCCCACACTCGAGCGTCGTCGATTGCCACCTCTACCCTAGTTGAGCCTTTGGCTGTAGACGCCAACCTCCTCTTGCCGCTGGTCAGCTCGCTAGCCAGCCACATGTCTGGACCGCCGCAGATATGGCTGCCTGGAGCAGATTCGACGCCAGCCTCTTGGGTCAGATCCGATCATCATTTCCTCTTATTGATATTTGTTGCTTGATCGAGTTCAGTTGCCTATTGTCGCTGCTGGTGCTACCCCATCCCTTCTCCAGCTGGACCTGGTAACTTGGATCAAGGTTGAGTTCCTTCGGTTGATCACAATCTTTACTGCTAATTGAGGTAAATTGGGATTTAAGATTTGTTTTGTGTGTGTGTGGTAAATCCGGGAGGTGAATTAATGGATGTATGATGTTAATCTTAGGTATTAGAAGTGGGATTGATGGGTCACAGTATGTATTCCGGCCAGCCATTGTTTGGACCAGATTTGGATCTCCGGCCGGCTTTGGAAGGTGAGTAATTTTGTGGCATGATTTCGGTTGTTGTAAAGATATGTTGAAATATGAATTATAGTTTAGTTTTGTTGGTGTAAATGGTTAGAGTTTATGTGAAATGGATTTATGCTTGTAGATGAATTGTAGATTTAGCTATGTGTTTGGGTTGTTAGTATTATGTTTGATCATGAAGAAGATGGGAAGGTAAGTTATGTGTAGATATTAATGAAGTGTGTAGGTTGAGTTCTTGATGTTAGTTGTAATGTAGATGACTCCCACTTTTTGGATTGCATGTAATTAACTTCAATAGTTTCATGCTTA
>JBBUKS010480696.1:0-16616 GCA_038050645.1 Hedychium gardnerianum
TTTTGACTCTCAAGAGACCCTAGGGACCCTCAAGACCTCAACGATACTGATCAGCAGCTGACTGAGAGGTGTATTCACCATATGCTTTTTTCTTTGTTTATCACTAATGAAACATACAAAATAGATCTATTAATTTTTATTTAAAAACATCTCTAATTATATTACATCTTTTCAAGTATCCAAACTAGCATTCAAGTATTTTTTTGTCTAGCTAATATTTTTTATTTATAATAATAAGATCTCGTGATACTAATTATAAGTTGCAGAACTTTTTTAGCAACATCAAAACAGGAAGCTGGTTGAAGACATCAATTGGGGAAGACTACTTCATGTAGCATCTACAATTTGTTATTATAGTCTTCATGTTGTTTAGTTTAAATTAAATTTATTTTATATAAATTTGATGATGTATGTTTAGTTTTTTCTTTGTTTAATATAATAACTTATCGTATTATACTTTCTGCAAGATTAAATACTACTAGCGAGATATGGAAAGCTAGGAGATTTTTGGAGAGCTATGGATACTAGTAGGTAGATGTTTTGTATTGGATGTGTTTATTAGACTTGTACTTGTTTGATTGAATACTAGTAGGAGATTTTGTATGGTATTGGGTTGGATTGGATTTATATTTATTGCATTGGATTTTTATTAGATTTATATTGGTTGGATTGAATTTGTATGTTATTGTGTTTGATTGGATACTTGTTTGATATTGTGTTTTATTGTGAAAATCATCATTTGTGATGATATATTGATCGATATTGGATATTGTATATTGTATATGTAAACAACGAAAATAGAAAAAGAGGAATGGTTCTGTGAAAATTTTAAGTAAATTAGCAATAAAAATTTAAATTTTCGTCGCTAATTTTAGGATATTCCGGATTTAGGGGTTAGGATTTTAGCGACGAAAATTATATACCCATCGCTATATTGCAACGAAATCATAAATTTCATCGTTAAAACCCTAACCCCTAAACTCAGAATACATTGAAATTAGCAACGAAAATTTACATTTTCATCGCTAAATAGCGACGGATTTTAAATATCCGTCGATAAACACCAAACACCAAACACCTAAACTCAGAATAATCCTGGACTCAGCGACAAAAATTTAAATTTTTGTCGCTATTTAGTGACAAAAATTTAAATATTCGTCGCTAGTGATTAGAGACAGAAACTAAACATTCGTCGCTAACTAGCGATGAGCGTTTAAAATCCGTCGCTAAACGACATTAGTGATCAATTTTGTAGTGACGGTGTGTATTCGTCATTAATCGATCGTTAAACTTAATTTGCGATCAAATAGCGATGGATATATCCGTGGCTAATTTGATTTTTTTTTAGTGACAAGTGTATGGTCCGAGTCATCAAACAATAATATAGAGGGACTAAAAATATAATATAATAAGCAAGGAACCATGCAATATGTTTGAGGTGTTTATTTTGATGTAGACCATATTTTCAATTGTTGTAGGTGCATGCGTACATGTCTACTTATTCAGTTCTGATACTTTGTCACCAACATTGTACATCTTATTTTATCATATATAATATTTATCTTTTATTCAAAAAAAATATTTTTTTTAAAAAAATACTCTTATGATGTTAAAACTTAATTGGGCCAAAGTGAAAAGGAGGTAAGCTGCTATCATGTATCAGCTCAGTAATGAAGTCTTTCTTGTTTATTTTGGAAGAAGGATAAGAGGTTAAAATGCCAGAAATGTATGGAGGTAAGCAGCAGTTTAAGCGTGTAAGAAATTTAAGTAATATTATTTCTTTTCTTTCCATTTTCATCTAAGGTATGTTTACTCTAGTGGAGAGAGAGGCAGGAGGGGGAGAGAAAAGAGAGATGGAAAAGGGAAAGTAAACAGTAATTACTCTAAAAAAACTAAATTATTTCAACTTGGTTAATTTTGACACTAGACTATTATATCATTGATCCATTTTACTAACACACCAAAGCAGCACCATGATGATCACAATCAAGTGCATTGTTTCCTTAAAAATGCTCAAGCATATTGTTACTTATTATGGATATGAGTGTAAATGAGTCAAATCGTTCGTGACTTATTCAGATTTCAATTAAAAAAAAAATTGTTGGATTAAATTAATGAGCCGAGTTTCGAGCTCAAAAATATTATTGAGTTGAGCTTAAATTTAATAGTATTTGACTCGTGAGCTTTTATATATATATATATAGAAAGATAGTTCTGTTAGCCTGCACATCTTATCCTGTACAATCATGGGCACCTGCTGAGGTGGCCACCTGTACATCATTAATCAAAATGTGTGATATGATCAGTGATCAAGATTATATCACCTCAGCAGATGCATATGATTATGCAGGATAAAATATGTAGGCTATCAAAATCCCCTCTCTATATATATATTCATGGCTAACTCATGAGCACATATTGATGTGGTAAATTAACTTAATATTTTATTTTTAAGATTTAAAATTTTGAGATGAAATTTTATTCAAATCTAATTTTCAATTTTCAATTTTCAATATAAAGGAAGTGAGAATTTTTAGCAAGTGTCTATGAATTACCTATAGATAAATGAGTAGAGAATCAGACTATATATATAATTGCTATCAAATGACCTGGAATTCACTAATTAGAATCATAAAAATAATTGTTTACAATATAGAATAAAACTTTATATAAAATAGACTTTCTCAGGGGACGTACAAAATATAGACGGAGTGTTTTTTTTTATTTATTATTATATAATAATATTATTATTCTTCCAATTAAAAAAATATATTAATTTTGCTGAGTTTAAAGTTCACATGTGACCTGACCAATCTCCTCCGCTTTGTTCTTAATCCAAAGAAGCCAAGCAGAAGCGTCCAAAGGAGGCAGGTGATGAGGGAGAATCATATCCTAAATTCCTAATCCATGCAGCATTGCGAAGCAACCGATCGGGCGAAGAACAGGTGGTGCTCATCCATTCCACGACCTTCTTCCAACCAAACCCCCTCCTCTAATCTCTCTTTTTCTCGGAGCTAATCCCTCAATTTTTAATTTTATTTTTTTCACTTTTTTTTGAGTTCCGATTTTGGTTTCTGAGAGACGCCGAGAAAATCTAGGGTTTGGGATTGTAGGAGGGAGCCATGTGCCGGGGCATAGGGTTTAATCGCAGTGCCATAGTTTTCGCCTCGATCGGCCTTTTGATGCCCTACATTTGAGGGCCTTTGGGCTGGAATCAGCCGCCGGAGTTCAGTTGAGCTGGGGATTTGATTATATTACAGATCTGAGGAGGAGGAGGAGGAGGAGGAGATGAAGGTGGTGGTGGGGAGCCCTGGGACTTGGAGTGGGCTGCTGCTGAGGACTGGGCAATGTGCCTTTGCTGGTGCTTCCATTGCAGTGATGCTCTCCGCTTATGGATTTTCCAACTACACTGCTTTCTGGTAACTGCCACTCCTCCTTTACTGACATTGTTTGCTACATGTTCGATTTGATTGGAATGGCGATTTATTGGAAGCTCTATTTGTCAAGCTTATCATTATTGTTCACATCTAGGTTGCTAGCTTTGTGAGTGAAATTGCCTTTCCTAGTTTTTTGCATTTGTTATTTGATAGCATATGCTCGCCTTGCAGTCTAAAAAACTAGTTTAAGTGTTTCATTTACTTGTGACGACAGACAGTGTGTTATGGTTTGGTGGAATTCATACCATAACTCGGTAATAGATAGAGTGAATCCCAGATTTCTCAAGTTGAAAGTACTTCATTTACCAAGTAGGGCAATAAACGAGCTAAGCCAAGCTAAGTTTTATTTTGTTCAAGCTTGTTTGATAAGGTAATCAAGCTAAGCCAAACTAAGCCTAGAATGAATCAAGCCGTTGAAACAATTGTTCAAGCTTGACTTGATTTCTTTTTCAGAGCTTGAGCTTGGTTAGAGCTTGACGTAAGCTTGGTTCAGTTAGATGTTATCAAGTTCTTAATTCGAGCTTGTTTGATTTGTTAGAAATTTTTACATTTTTTTAAGCTTATTTGGTTAGTGTGCTTGATATTACAAGCTTATTTGTTTGTTTTGAGAGTTTTTTTTGTTTATTTACAAATTTGATAAGAGATTTGTTAATAAACATGACACACAAGTTTTGTTCATTTAGTTTAATAAGTTGTTCAAACTTGTTCATTTAATTGATCTTGTATATATTGAACAGGCATAAACAAGCTCGTACTAAGTCGAACATCAAACTTACGAACGTTTGGTTTAAATACAACCATATGAACAACAGTGTATTATGGTTCAATGGAATTCATACTATAACTCAGTAATAGATAGACTGAATCCTAGATTTCTCAAGTCAAAAGTGTTTCATTTACTTACGAACAATAGTGTGTTATGGTTTAGTGGAATTCATACCGTAACTCGGTAATAGATAGAGTGAATCCTAGATTTCTCAAGTTAAAATTGGCTTTGGCTTCAGTAGTTACATTTGGCAATGCTTCTAGGAAGAGTTGCAAGATAAGATATTATCATGGTTCATTTGTATAGAATTATTGTATTGTGCTACACTTTGTGATTTGATCTACCATCCGATCTATTCAGAACATTTTCATGGAGTTGTTAGCAAAGGCATGAACAAAGCTTGGTACAAAACATGCAAAATAGTGTAGCATTGTTTTAATCAATGATATCTTCGCGCATTATATTTTTAATGTTGGGATGATCATTTCCCCTTTAAGCTTTTATTATAGGAAAAGAATTTGATTTTTTCCCTCTCTTATCAGCTACTTAATCGCTTCAATGGGACTGCAAACTTTGTGGAGCTTTGGACTCTTATGTCTTGATATATTTGCATTGAAATCTAAACGAGATCTGCACAATCCCTTGCTAATAAGCTTGTTCGTGGTGGGTGATTGGGTAAGCATTTTCATTCTTTCACTTAAGTTTTATTGTCTATATGCATTATAACTTTGTTTACTTGAAGCTATAATTCTACGAATCATAATGTATTGGTAGAATAACTAAAATATCGTCTTATTTATATACTTTTTATTTCACAACTATTTTTTTTTTAAAATTATAGTTCCTCATCAGTTCTTCTTAAAGTCATTCCTTAACTTTTATCATTTATTAGTTTGAAACAATAAAGACTACTGATAACTTAATTTAAAAGTTCATATTGTTATTGTTAGATTGCGATCTTTCAAAACTATCTCGCTTACAAGCGAACATGCTCTGTGAAATTTGTTCGATGTATATGAACAGTAAACTCTGAAACTAAATCGCAGATCAAGGATTGCACTTTATTTTATTTTCGATGATTTTTACGCAGCATCAGAAGGGGTTACCAGTGCACTATCAGTGCCATGTCATTTGCTTTCTATAAATTATGTTGATCTCGAAAAATTAGCTTGAATTTGATATCCTATCAATGATGTTGATGTACCAACTAATCGCTCGGTGTACTTAAGTAACCGCATAATGTCTCCTTGTGGATTATACTATAAGTCATTTTCGCTAAATAGATTGTTTTTCGTCTTACAATATTGCATACATTTGCTATGCTCATTATTCTCCGTCACTCGCTAGTCATAGAGTGAATTTGTTTCATCTGCTATTATTTATCGTTTCTATTGTAATGATACATGTGATTTCTCATCCTATTAACTCAAACATTCTAGAAAACTATTTTTTCTTGACGATACACTACCCGTTCTCGCTTGATGCAGGTGACCGCAACACTCTCACTTGCGGCCGCATCCTCTTCGGCAGGTGTGATTGTTTTGTTTATGAGGGATGTAAGTTTTTGCCGAAAGTATCCTCAATTATCATGTGGTAGATTTGAGACCTCCATTGCGATGGCGTTCGTCACGTGGTTTTTAGTTGCCAAGTCTTCTCTTGCGATGTTTTGGATCTTGGCATCGGTTTGATCATACTTGTATATGTTTACCTCATTATGCAAGCTTTGGGAAGTGGCAGTCATTTGATATCATACCTTTCGTGTTCTCGTTTGGAGGATTGCTAGGAAATGCTTGGGTTGTTAACTTTCTCAAGTTGTATAAGAATATTTATCTTCATGAGTTGGCCAATAAATTCGATCTCTTCTAAAATGTCGGTACACTACCCTGCCGATCGTTTTTCTGTGATCTTCATTGTTTATGGCCAATTCTCATACAAATGGGCATTTGGAAGAGCCAAGTTGGCCTTGGTCACCTTTGTGACCTTCGAGCTAACGAATATGTGGTTAGCCAAAGCGGTTACCTTGTTGCTGGTGAAGCAGAAAATGAGAAGGATTAGTCATCGGAGGATGAGGATTGGAATCCGCGAGTCTCCAGTGCATGTGGTGCTCATCTGATCATGTGATCTAAGAGTTCAAAAGTATTCAAACAACAATTGAGTGCTATGAGGAGCTTGAAGTCGAGAGGGGAAGGGCTCGCGACAAAAAAGAGGAAATTGAGAGATCTATATTGAGGTTCTCAAGGCAGAAAAGGGCTACAACTTTGTATTGAGAAAAAAAAATTAATTAAATTGAATAATATTAAATCTGAGATCAATTATTAAAATAAATCAAAAAATATTAATAAAAATTTATCTAAATAATTAATATTTTTAAATTCATTTTTCATTAATTTTTTTTAATATAATATACCACAACTAAAATTTAAAATTTTTGATTATCTATTAAAAAATTTAATTATTTCATCATTATCTTAAGAATAACTTTATATTGAGAAAAGAAGAATTAAAATTTATTCATAAATATTCGATTCATTTATTACTCTTAGATATTAGAAGCACTGAAAGGAAATAACGGATGAACAAAAATGAAAGATTGAGTATCCAAAAAGGGGCTCCATGTTATAAAAATAAAAAAAAGATAATTCGATATATAAAACTGCTGTTAATAAGAGTCTCAAGAAAAGATTTATTATATATAATCTTATCTTATTTTACAAGAAGATATTTTTGAAACTCAAATTCGTGATCACTAAATCATACAAAAGGAACTTTCTCGTTAAACCAAGCTCCCTTTCTACTCAATGTTGTAGAAATACAGATTTTTTTTTTAAAAAAACAAACTTAATTTTACTAAGTATTTTTAAGCATATCAAAAATTTTAAAAAATAATAATCTTAAAATCAATATTTTCTTAAATTGCTAAAATATGAATAATAATGCATCAATTTCTAATAGGGGCGACAAATAGTTATTGATGACCATTTGGTGCTTCTTGTTAGTCGCCACCCAACAAGCGATGATCTAGCTATTTCAATTCAATCAACTGAATCGAAAAACAGTTGCTATTTCAATTGACTCAGAAGGTTGCAAAATCACAACCGAAAATGAAGAACAAGAGACAATAATTTCATTAGATAGGGTTTCCGAGAAAAGGATATGCCTAGAAGATTTCTCCCAGATTTTTCTTATCCCACACAGCTTGTTGAATTATTAACAGACGATGCAGTTTCTGAACAGCTACTAGAAGTTCAATTTAGACAAAAGTCAGTGAAGTTAGCAACCTCGCAAGTTGAAGAATGAGACCGAAAAATAGAATTGCTCACTAGGAGGCTGCAATCATATCATAAGGGTAAGGAAGGCGTACTAGATTATATCGACAGCAAACTACATCCGCCTGCGCAATCGTCTCCCACTCACATCGACGCTGTCTAGGGAATTGAGGCCCAGGTGGCTGCTAACACTCCTCTTCCGGCATGCGGAACCAGAGTCGTCATCCACGACAGCAACAGTTTCCAAGAGCTCCGCGAGCACAGTCGGGCATGTGGCCTCCAAGTAGTCGAATCCTTCAGTCTGCATCACAGCTGCAAGTAGACGTAGACTTTGGACAATAAGAAAGAAACTGTGGCTACTCGCAATGCAGAAGTTATCACAGAAAAGGAAGAATAAATTGAGAATTCACGATAAATCCAGACAAATTTTGAGACTTATATGCATTAAAGAGTACAAGGAATGAAAGAATTATTCCTTAAAAATAATAAAAAGGACAGTTCGGTACGCGAAACTTCCGCCAATGCGGGCTCTTAGGGAAGGATTGTGTCTATTATATTCAGATTTTTCTTACATTGTTAAAGGTTGTTTCTGCGACTCATAAATCCATAATCACCAAGTCACACAGCAGTATAGAATTACTCTTATGTCTCACTGACCCACCTGGCCCGACCAACCCGAACAACCATTGCATGAGTCAAATAACTTGCTTGGTTCACTCAGCTTGGCATACTCAACTCAGCAGGTCATTCCGATCCAACTAAACTATTCATCCCGACTAACCCACTTGACTCATCTAGGCAACCCAACCCACCTGACCTATTTTGCTCATTGGCCAAATGGGATCATTCAGATCATTCACATATGTTATTTGAAGAATAATAGATTAAAAAAATTATTTATTGGATAGAACAAGGAATAACTATTCCTTATGAATTCGAAATAGTACGCGTGCCATAAGAGTATGAAATGGTCTTAGGAATAGAATAGGAATATATTTGTTTGTTCGGTTCATGGAATAGAATATACATAGAATGATTATTCTTATGTTGGTTCATAGGAATTTTATAAGAAAGAGACAAGAAATAGTTTTCACAAAGCCAAAATATCCCTACATGATAGATTTTGTCCGACTCATCTAACTCGTGTAATCTGCCCAATTCGGTGTGATCATCTAACATTGTTCCCAACTCAACAGGTCTATTAGTCCACCTTTCTAGTTTGACAAGCTCATCTCTTCCTCCTTAACTGCTCAATCTGCTCAATGACAAGTTCCACCCACTCAACTAGCTCATCCGGACTAACTCAGTTGATTTGCTCACTAGATCCGCCCGAGCCATCCCACTTGATTAATCTGACCTAACACCACAGGACTACTCAGTCTGTAAACTTCGACCCGATTGGACTGCATAATTCAATTGGTCTGCCCAAACCATCATAATCAACCTAGACCATCCCGGCTAGCTAAATCTATTAAGTTCGACCCAATTGGACTGCACGATTCATTTAGTTAGCCCAACCGACCTAGTCAACTCGGATTGTCCCGGCTAAACAATCTTACCTGTTCAAGTTGCCCAACCCAACAAGTGGCAAGTGCCCAACCCATCTAGCGATCACCCGAAAGGACTAAGACCTGCCCAAACAAAGTTCGTAATATTTTTGGAGAGTCAAATAAAGAAAAGATATGCATTATTTGAAGAATGAAACAAAAATAAGGAATAGTTATTCCCAAGTAAGAAATAGCAATTCCTTATGTATGAAGAATCACTGTTCCATCAGAAAACAAGAATCTTCATAACTTCTTTAACTTTAGAAGACAACAAATAAAAAAAATTATGGAACATAAATATTCATATTGTCTAGAAGCTGGTATCTGGATTACGCCTGCAAAATGACTATTTGAACATAAAATAAAAGGAATTTTTTTTTACTGAAACTAAAAAATTATTTATCATAAAAGCTAAAACTTACCTCCCAAATTCTCTCGAATTGCGATAAATTTGAGACACACATTTTTCAGTTGAACACATTGGTGTTGCTCTGCAAGGGCCAAGGTCGTTGCTACTGTGTCAGCGGTGATCCCCTCACACAATTTAGCTTCACACAACAAACTCAACCGCTCCAGACCATATCTATCGGCGGCAGCCAATAAATGTTGTATTATTATTGTGGATGTGGACATAGAAACTGAACCAATTAATTCATGAACATCAGGGAGTTCATCAGAATATATAAAGATAAGCATGGCCTGCAACACGGACAGGAATATTAATTAAAAGAGAGTTATAGATTGCTTTGTACTCACTAGTCATGGACTATTATTCTGAGAAAATTCTGATAAGAAAAAAATTGTAGGAAGCAGGATACAAATTCAAGTGCTACTTAACCAAACTCAATTAATGAATTAAGAGGTAGGATGAAACATCAGATTATACCATCCAAGCACTGAGGACAGGACCATAGTCATTAGAACAAGGTTTAGCATGTGCTGAGAGATACAAGCTTCCTATGGATCACAACCATCTTTCTACCACAGAACTTTTTCAGCAATCTCAAAATATCAAACTCTATTGTGCATTTGATTCATTGGAATAGCTATTTTAGTCCTTATAAATTCTCATAGAATAACTATTCTTATTCCTACATTAGGTTGCAAAATTGACATAAAATAATTATTCCAAATTCAAAAGGAATAGTTATTTTTGCTCAATGTCTTGGATGTTTCCCATACGAGCATGTTATCAACTTCAGCAAGGAAATATCAAAGTCCATCCCGAGACAAAATTAGGCAAACACCAAGATCAATAACTAAACATCTAAGAATTAGAAGACAAGAAATTGAGAGAACTTATTATAATTTGTCGTTTATACATGCACAAAAGCACAAGCACCATTGATATTGAGCATAAAAAAAAAACCTAACAAGAATACTTGAACCAAAACCTAATCATCCCAAGTCCAGATTCAAACAACAGAAGGTTAGACTTGCAACTACCATATGCACCTACATTAGTAAGTCCAGTAGTTATTCCTACTCCTAAGTTGTACTACAGAAGTAGCTGGAAAAGTATACTATATTTCCAGATTTGAAGAACAAGCAAAGTGACTGAACAGCATGAGAGAATTCTTTTTCAGTGTAAATCACATATATAGAACGGATTCCTTTCTTTCTATAATATATTCCTCGATTTGAAGCAAAGTGATTGAACAACATGAACGAATTCTTTTTCTTTGTAAATTGCATATATAGAGGGAATTCCTTTATGAAAAAAAATAGACAAAAAGAACCGAAAGCACAACAATGTGGTGAACAATGATCATGTGTATCATTTTATTCCATTAAAAATAACTCCTAGAAAAAAAAAAGTACTATGATATAGTTCATATTTTTAGCAGAGAAAAAGTCATTCCACTTCTTATACCTAAACAAGAACTATATTTCCTTTATCCAACATTTTAATGAAATATGATATAGAACGCTTCAAGAATGTTTCAGAGTAAACTTAGAATTGCGATGTCATTACCTTGAATACAGGGGGTTCCACATCATCTACAACTACTCTATCCACGTCAGGATTCCCAATAAGACCGAAGAATTGAGCATTAAATACTGGAGAGCGAGCAGCAAGAATTTGCTTGTGTGCTTGAAATGTATCATCCCCAACCTGGAAAACTATGTCAGAGCCAATGCCAGATTTTAGTAACTCCTTTAGGCATTGACCCAAGTCTGATGATGGTACATTGATAGAAAACTGGGTTGGTGTTTCAATGCGGTTTCTAACGACACCCACTGTGCAATGCATGACCAAACAATCATCCTTGAGATAGTCTGATGTTTCTAAGGCTGTTCTTCTGTAAAATCTCTTGTAACCCCTAGTAAAATGTAAAAAATCAACTAGAATTTTAATCTAAAAATATTAATCAAAAGAAAAGCTTAGTATGATAATTACATCAGCAACCAGACTATAAAAAGGAAATAAGAATACAAAAGATTAGAAAGCTAGAGAGAATATTAAGGTTGAGAATTTAATATAATAGAATGGTAGAACCACAAACTGAAGATAGATTGGGAATACATGTCTAGCAACAAAAATGAACCTCATTATCTGCAATAAACTTAGAGAAACATTTCAAGAGTAATACCCAAAAGATTGAAGTATTGAGAACATTGTTTACAATGAAGGTGTGAATAAAATGTTAGAATGGAAATGTGAATAAATGCCAAATCAGAGTTCAAAAGGGACAACTCTGAAACATGTTTTCTTGGTATCCAATAAAGAACCAGAAAAAGAGTTGTTCTACTGATGAGATATTCACAGTATAGAAAAGGATAATGATAGATAAAATCAGACTGTTAAGAAGGTTACATAGTAGATGTAGGTAGACAACTAAATAAAGATAGAAGATAAAAGAAAATATGAGAAACAAAATGACTCAAAAGAGGATATGACTGGTACATAGACATTTCAAGGCTTATACGTTACAATAATTCAAAGGCTTACAATGAACTTATATTATTTCATTTTCTTATGAAATTACTCATAAGAACGCGACAAAATCGAATGTGCACTTTGCATATCATCAATATTTACATCAATGTGTTTGAATTCATATTTACATCGATGATATCACAGCAAGTCAATGTTATAGCACAGCCTCCTGCCCACCCCCTACAATTCCAATTTTCCCCCTCTTCATAGTCGGCACAAACTGTAGACCAGGTCATGACTGCACTCTGCTCTAGGGTTTTAAATTTTCTCCAGAATTAAGCTCACCCACATCCAAGAGTCAAGAACCCAGACTGAAACTGGCTATCACCGCCACAATCTGTGCGCACCTCCCCCAACCAACACTATTGCTTTCACATTAGTTAACGGTCATCTTCTACCTTCGACTACAAGATGGGAATGAACACAATGGCATACTTGATCTGCTACATGACCACACCAAAAATGTTATTGAAGAAAATTCAATTTTGCAATTGTTTTGAGCATTTTTAGTCTTAATTTTCTATTGTATGAGAGAGAGAGAGAGAGAGAGAGAGAGAGAGAGAGCACAAAAGAATGAGACTTGGTAGCAGTGACTTAAAATTTGCTGATATTGAAGCTACAATTTCTAAGCAAAACAGCATCTTCCTCTCTCTCTTCTTCTTAAATTATGCCTCAATTTGATGCATCATGAATCATAGTTATATTCTATTTGTCTTTTGATATACTATCTGCACGATTTAAAATTAGTTTAGTTATTGAATGTAACTTTCAGCATTTCTCTTTCTCAGAATTGATGCCACACTTAAGACATGTATTTTCTCTCTTCTAACATCTTTTCCCTCCTCCCTCTTTCAAAGCTATCAGCTCAAACTTTAGCATCCTCCTAACTTTTCTCTCCTCCCAAAGTAGGTGCTGAAATGCTAGTTTCAGTTCTTTGGTCCACAACTTTTATCTGCATCTCACCATCATCCTCTCTCTCCCTCTCTCTCTCTCATGTCTCAAGTAAATTTCACAATTTTACTGTCTCTTCTATGCCATTCTCTTCTATAAATAAATATCAGACAGTACTCAAATTTTCTCAATTTAACTTGTTTGTGTAAAAAGAGATGGTATTGAAACCTTAGCCTATCATATTTCTCTGTGACACTTCACAATTTATCAATCCATTTTCATAAATTTCAGTATCCTACATTATATTTAGTTTGTGAGACAATTAAGGAAGAAGACTTTACTCATTTTTTGAAGATGAAATTAACTCAGCCAACTTCAATCCAAAGTGACCTATCACTAAGTCTCTCAATCATTGCACTTGAAGAGAATGAGTAGAATAAAACAAAAGAGTAGAGTGCTAAAGAGTAAACGAAGCAACCTTAGCTAAACTCAATTCATACATCTCAGTTTCCTATTTTAAGAGGTTAGAATCACTTTGTTTATAGAAATAGTAGATAGAGATTATTCAAAGAAACAAGAATCAACATTTTTCATTCCGAGAGAGGCAACACAGGACTCAGGACTCACCACATGCTCCCCCTATACTTGAGAGTGTACGGCCCGCCCTCCAGCGCCCGCTCAAAATGACTGTGCACCTTGTGGTTCCCCTTTCCGCTCTGGTCAATCATGGTGAGCTCAAAGAGCGCCCGCACGTCGATACCCTCGCTGGCAAGGGCGATGAAGACGGACACATAGAGGGAGTTGTCCTCGGGGTTCTTACCGTCAGGGTAAAAGTAAATAGCCCACTGGAAACCCCCCACGGCGAAGGTGTCGCTTGACATGTACTTCCCCGACCCCATCCCCTTGGCCAGCGAGAAACCCTTGATGGTGTACTCGTGCGAGCCGTTCACCGTCTCGCAGATCGATTTCGAGCGGGATACGTTGAGCCCGTTCTGCTCTCCATGTCCGGCCTTCCCCTTCTCCTTCTCCTTCTCCTTCTCCATATCATTCCAGAGTCGGAAGGTCCCGCTCCGGCTTCCGGGCCGCCTGAACCCTAACCCTAACCGAAGCTCGTCCCGACTTCCACGCGAATCGGCGGAAGAAGGAAATGCCGGGGATCCGCAATCGATTTAAGAGGACGATTTCACGCAGGGTGAAGGGCGGCGAACCGATCGGAGCGGAGAGAGGGAGCGGGGAAGGCGAAGACGCCGACGACGCCGAAGAGGGCGAGTTAGGTACGGAAAGGGGAGGAAATCAAGAAGCCAAGAAAGGACAATTATCTTTATATATATATATATGGAGAGACAGATGGAATTCAAGTTCATCGTATAAATAACAGCTACCAAATTTGTTGGGCAATTTTTTTTAATTTATTTTTAATCGAAGGACACAACAATCAGTATATTATTCGCTATTATTCTCTTCCCATCATAAATTGATTTATTTCTTCTCATGGATAAATTATAAGAAATATTTAAAATAAATGTAATTATTTTATGTTGCAATATTATTATTTTTCATCATAAAAATTAAATTCTGAATTGATTCATTCAAATAAATTCATATTATAATAATTATAAAATTATAATATAATTTTTTTTATAAAAAATATAATTTAAAATATAATATTTAAGTTGAAAAAAGTGAAGAAAAAAAATTATATGATACATACGCTCATAAGATACGGGTATACAATATTTTTATATCATTCCTCTTATAACAATATAGTTATTATAAATATATTTATTTATAGTCAATATATACCCAGCTAATTTTATATTTCCATGCATTCACATTGCTTGAATAAAAGTATAATTCGAAATATTAAAAATATAGTGGATGTTTTTTTTAACAATTTTAATAACAAATATCTTTTTAATTTTTGCCTAATATTTTTTGACAAAATTTAAAAGGATGCTTTATATTTAATGAATCATCGAAAATCATCGTTTAACCCCACTTATACTTTACGTCGAGAATACATTTACTTTTTAGCGTTGTACCTCACTTTTAATATTATTATAATAGCTATAATAATTAACATAATATTATTACAGTTACTGAAATAGTTATTACAATTATTTTAAAGTAATTTAAATTAATTTAAAATAATTTTAATTAAGTTGATAAAAAATATTTTAATTAATAATATTTAAGATTTAGGATTTGAAATTTTATAACTATGTAATAATTACTTGTGTAATTGTTATAATTATTTTAAAATGATCAATTTGAAACACTTTTGATGAAATTTAAGTAATTTTGATTAAACTAATAAAGAGTATTTTAATATGATAGTATTTTATGTATAATAATTTTGATTAAAAATAGTTAATTTTTTATATTATAGTAGATAATATGTAATAACTACGGGTAATATTAAAAAACTATTTTTAATATAAAATATATGATAGAATATTTTTTGGTATATATATATTTTTTAAAAACGACGTTTATTTGACAATTCATTGATTAAATGTGGGACGGCTTTAATTTGATTTTTATTTTTTGTTTTGCCCCTCGTATTGTCATTTTAGACTCATTAATGCCTTTACCGGTAATTATGGGACAGATTTAGATAAAGATCAAATCATAGAAAAATATGATCCCATACGAGAGCTTATTTAATATTTAAGTCGTTCATTCAAAATTTAATATTATTCGATTTAATTAATTATTTTATTTATTTATTTATATTTAATCATGGATTAATGATACTTTATCATTTGGGACAGCGATATCACCTAATGCAGCATGATAACATCATCTGAATTTGATTTGTCCTTTTTTTTTCCCGTTTGGACGTCACACAGACAATGAGATACAAATTGTTGTAATAAGACAGTGATGTGTCCTTTAAGATAAGTAGTTAAGAGTCACATCATGATATGAGTAAATAGACTAGCTACATTGTATAAATTATTATTATTATTTAATTCAGTTATGTAATTATTTAAATTAATTAATTTTAAAAATGATCAACTCAATCTTATACAAATTTCTTATGATTATAAGATAAATCGAAAAATATTTATATCATAATTTAAATTTATTATTTCACTTGAATTTTTTTCCATATAATTTGTCATAATTAAGAATCAAATATGAGATGTTTGATTAATCTTAGATTAAAGTGTTATTTTAAACATATTTAGTTCTAGAGGATAAATTTATCAAAATCACTGAATAGACTAATAGTCGTCTAATTTTATAAAGAAGCACTTGTTTGTGAACTCAATGGGTTGTTATATATCTTAAATTTCTAATTTTGAGTACGAAAATATCATGTAATAATTTTACCATAATAATTATTGATGGTACTCCGGGCTATTTTTCGAGCACCTCGACTTGGTGTTTATGTATCAGTTGCATCGAGTGTTGGTACAATTTGCATTGATAGTCTAACTCAAGTTTTAATATATTCTTGTTATCTAATATCTTGAGCTAAGTGTGCAGGCTAATTAACTTGACGGATCTAGAGGACCAGACACCAGACTGAAATTCAGTCGGGTTAGGGAGGACCAGATGATTGACAGGAAGTTCAATTGAGTCAGAGAGGACCAGACAGTTAATAAGAAGTCCAGTCGGGTAAGGGAGGACCAGACGACTGACCAAAGTCCGGATGTATGATTCTGGAAAGAAGCCCTGGTGGGTCAGGAGACATCAAATAAGTTATTTGGCAAATGGTAAGTAAGATAAGTACTGGAGGAGAGAGATCCAATGAGGACG
>JBBUKS010480714.1:0-16615 GCA_038050645.1 Hedychium gardnerianum
TGTCATCATTTGATGGTGAGTATATTCTTCCTTTGAGACTGTATACCTTTGAGTTTCTATACTCTTTATTGTTCATGCATTGTCTGTCTTATACCCGGTGAATATTCCTTTGTACTCACCACCCCTACTTTCTATTATTGTTTCCATGTTAGCAGGTATATGATGATTGGGTTGGTTGGAGAATATCTGTCTGCGTCGTCCTACTCACATTGAGCTACGATTTTATTTTCGTTTTGTATCAGATAGTATTCTCTTCCGCATTTAATCATTCATTTGACATTGTATTATTTAAGTTTATCTTGTTATTGGTATTATTTGATTATGTATTTAGATTGTTAAGTCGAGCCAACTACAATTGATTGATTGGATTTTATGTGTGGGGTGGACCCCTTGTTTTTTTTTTTTATTCTGGTGGATTTTTGTATTATATTGCGTGGTTGTGAATACCCGGGTAGGATATTATACTCATATACACTACGTGGTTGTGAATACCCGGGTAGGATATTATTTTCATATATATATACTGCATAGTTATGAGTACCCGAGTGGGGTATGATTATTTTATCTACTGTGTGGTTGTGTAATCAAAAACTGTGATTGTCATAAGGGGAGTGTTGTCTGTTTTCAACGGATAAGTATACTCTCAGGGCGTGATAAGTCAAGCTGAAGGACTAGATTACGACGAACTTATGCCTCGATAGCTAGACTTGAATCAATCAGAATGTTGCTAGCCAATATAGCACATAAATGATTCAAGTTGTACCAAATAGAAGTTAAATCTGTATTTTTAAATGGGCTAATTAATGAGCAAGTCTATGTAGGTCAACCACCAGCTTTGAAAACTTAGAAAATCTAAATCACGTGTTTAAATTTAAAAAGGCATTACATGGGTTAAAATAAACACCTAGGGCTTAATATGAAAGACTTTCTAGCTTTCTAAGTTCAAAGGGCTTCAAGGAAGATCAAATTGACCCAACCCTTTTTATAAAAACCCTTAGAATAGATATTTTTATAGCCCAAGTTTATGTAGATGATATAGTATTTGGTTTAACCAATTCTAAATTTCTAAAAGAATTCATAACTCTAATGGAACATGAGTTTGAAATGAGCTTAGTAGGTGAATAATTTTTTTTTTAAGACTACAAATAAAATAAACCAAAGAAGAAAACTATGTATACCAAAACAAATACACAAAAGAATTAATTAAGAAATTTGGTATGGAAAATGATAAAGATGATAAAACTCCTAGGACAACCAACATAATGTTAGATAATGACTTAAATGGTAAACCAGTAGATCTAAAGTACTACAGAAGTGTAATAGGTAGTTTGTTATACTTAACTGCAAGCAGACCTGACATATTATTTGCAGTAAGTATGTGTGCTAGATACCATACTTGTGCTAAAGAATCTCACCTGACAAACATGAAAAGAATTTTTAAGTATCTTAAAGGAACAATTAATGTAGGAATGTGATACCCTAGAACTGCTAATTTTGAACTAATTGGGTATTCAGACTCAGACGATGCTAGCTGTAAGTTAGATAGAAAAAGTATAAGTAGAGGTTGTCATTTTTTAGGATACTCTTTAGTCAACTGGTTTAGTAGAAAGTAATACTGTGTTGCCTTGTCCATTACAGAAGTAGAATACATACCCATGGATGAATGTGTTGCACAACTATTATGAATGTCTCATACTTTAAAAGATTTTAACTTAGATTACAAAAATATAAAAACATTTATTGATAACATAAGTTCTATAAACCTAACTAAAAATCTAGTAGATCATTCTAGAATAAAACATATAGAAGTTAAACACCATTTTGTTAGAGATCATGTTACAAAAGAAAACATTGAACTTAACTACATTGAGTCTAAATAAAACATAGCTAACATATTTACTAAACCTTTATCTGAATTTGAATTCAGTAATCTAAGACGATAATTAGGAATGTGTTTTGTAGAATAGGCTTGTGTTTTTCAAAATTATTTTATACTTTTCAAAACTTATGTTTAACAAAACATATATTTTTCAAAATATTTTTTTACTTATAGTTTTCAAAACTTTTGTTTTCCAAAACTTATATTTTTTACATGGAACTAGCCTAGGTCATACCATACAAAGCATCAATATATAAATTTAGGCAACCAGCATCTCACAGGCATATTACAGTTCCTTGCTTGTGTATTAAGATACTTAGAATGGAGTGAGATGCTTAGGACTCAGCCTAGAGTTAGATGTTTATTTTAGTGCATCATTATCAATCAGGGCTTAAAATAAAAATTAATCAAGTTGAGTAATCTTAATTGGAACTTAATACTCAACTTGACTAACCTTAGTCAAAAGCTGATATCTTATGATAAATAGCTAAAAACTAAAGTTATATATTTCAAAATAAGAAAAACTTTCTAGATGTTTTAATCTTTTAAATATTTGCAAAACCTATGCATATCATATATGCTTGGACATTACGACTTTTTAATTTCAAAAGAAAATGTCAAGTTAAGGGGGAGCAATCTTTATTGCCTTTCCAAATATTATTCTAAAAATTATATTTTAGAACAGAGGATGGCAGCGGCAATGGTCGACGATAGCGGCATCAATCGACGGTGACGCTGACAGCACGAATAGAGGAGGCAAGCGACAACGGTCTCTTGGTGTAACGCTTGTGATTTTCCCTTCATCTTCCTTTCCTCTTCTTCTCTCATCCTAGCAACGCGGCGGCACACAGCAATGGTCGACGACAATAGTCCCACCTACTCGCAACTACTCACGAGCAAGAGGGGAGGCGACATGCGCTACTGATCACCCACGACGGTTAAGAGAAAGAGAGGCAAGAACTCTTACCGTGTGCGCATGGGTGTAGGCAAGAAGTGGAGGGGAGAGAGCTCGAACTCAAATTTAGAAATCTAAACTTAAGTTAATTAATATTATCAACTCCTAACTTAAATAGGTATTTTAAATAGATTTTTTAAATTTATAATCTATTTATCACTATAAAATATTCTTAAATTTATTTTAAATTCTAAAATTTCTGTAAAATAGATTTTTTATATTTTTATATACTCGTATTTACTTATTTAATATCTATTTTCATGATATAACAGTACGTATCTAATATATTTGTTATATTTGTTGCATGTCAAGTGCTATTCACCCCTCTAACCTTCTAGTCCCGATCACATCAATCATAACAAATTCTTGATGTGAAAATTAGACAAATTGAAGTATTTGTCAAAATCAATTTTGATATTACACAAAACAGGGGAAATATTTTTCAGATTTCTAGAGACACCAACGGCAAGATCATGGATTTGAACTGATGGCCAAAGAAACACAGAGTTGAGTACATGACAAATGGAAAAGTCTAACAACATCTACTCAATTACTCAATGTCCTTCTCACTCGTGAGATATACTGAATTGGAGCTTGTTCTTGCACTAAGGAGCTTTGTGAGAAGCTTGCAGAACTACACAAAGGGACTACGAAGCCAAGCTATCCAAATGCAGCCTCTCATAATCTAAAATTAATACATTCAAGATGCAAGTTGAAGAGACCATGACCAAGATACATTAAAGGTACAAGGAATTTTTTAATGGATTGACAAATATCGGAGAGAAAATGAGAAATCGAAAAACACTCTAAAATGCCTTAGTTTTCCACGAACACCTCAATGGAGGTCCATGGTAGATGCATTTTCCATGTCAAAGGACCTTGAGGTCTGTGCTCTAGAAGATTTGTTTTCAAATTAATTTTCATGATTCAAAGTATGCATGAATAGTGGAGGAAAAGGTTAGACCAAGATGAGTAGCCTATGTGACAAGTAAGAAGTGCAAGAGAAGAAGCCGTACACCTTTGAATCATTATTGGGAGTCTTCACCATTGAAGGATAACACTGAAGAAGCCTACGTGATAAGACAAGTAGGTAAAGTCTTTTGAAAATAAAATCTTAGTAGGAGCAATGTGAAAAGGATCACAAGGAGAAAGAAGAATAAGAGAAAGGTTAGATGCTTTAATTTCTAAGATGGACATATAAAAGATCAATGTGCAAAGTTAAATAAGGGGAAGGCAAAAAAAGAATACAAATGTTGAGAAGAAGAAGAAAACTCTAAAAGCTACTTGGTATGATAGCTCATTAGAAGAAGAAAAGGAAGATATACATAGAAACTTCCTAGCACTCATCATAAATGATGATGGAGATTTACTGATGACAACATAAGAAGAAGAAGAAGAGAAGAGCTTGAGCCAAGAGGGAGTTAAGTCTTGTTACTTAGATGACTCAGTTAGTGAGGTAAACAATCTCTCGATAAATGGATCATTGATGCAATTTCAATTTTAACAAGATCTTTGAATAAAACTAAAAAGAAATATGTTCATCTTAAAATGCTTATTGGAATATTTGAACAAAAATTAGATGATGCTACTAGCTATTGATAAGATGAATAAATTAGAATTAGAGAATAACAATTTGAAAAGCACCTTTGAAAAATTTACCATAGGCTTAAAATCCTTGAACATGATTATTGGTAAACAAAGGATAAACTTTAGCAAAAATGAGACAGGATACAAGGAATCCAAAAATGAAAAGCCATATTATTGTCTAATTGCTAGGAGGCAATCTAAAACAAAGTTTATATGTAGAAAATGGATTCCTAAAGAGTATTTGATAAATCTGATTAGGCCTAACGTATTTTGGGTGCCTAAATCATTTTTAACTCTTTAGAGTATATTTGTAGAGAAATCAACCATGTTGGAATCCATTCAATATCTATACATTATACATGGTCGATTCATTACTTTGCTTGATTAGATTTGCATGATCACACAAAAGTTAGGAATACCTTATTTACATCTCACTCAAAACATAGTTTTTAACTTTATATTTGTATTGAGATACTTAAATATTAAGTAAGATGTTAGGGTGATAATGTTGGTTTACAATGTCATTTATGGTTAGAATGAATAAATAACCATAATGTATCTCATTTCAAGCTCTCCTAACCTTCTCAATAAGCTCTTTTGTAGGATGGATACAGACTATTAGGCGAAATATGAAATTACAAAATTACAATAAAATCAAAAGAATTACAAAAATAGAGTTCCCGAAGTGTTGACTTTTAGATGTTAATTAGCAAAGGCAATTTTGTCAAGAATGAAACAAGGCATGTGATAATCATAGTTTTCTTAAAATAAATTCGTCCCCTCTCTATTAGTACTTAGAGGTTTGAATGGATGATCATTTCAAGGATACAAAGGCTAAACTACCTCTATCAATCAAGCACGAATTTTTATATAGCAAACTCCTAAACTTTACGACGAGCCTGTATTTATTGACTTGAAATCCACATGAAACTTATGGATTAATAATAACTCTGTAACTCTTGCATTAATGGCTATAACTAGAACTTGAAGACTGATATGCATTGAAACATTTAACTAATGGATTTTTATTTTTATTTTTTTGATAGAAATGAAGATTTTAAGGCTCTCCTAGCTAGCCCAACAAGAATGGTGTAACAACTCTACTAAAGGCACAATCAAAATCCATAGTGGAATAGATGGTCATTTAGTTCTAAATCTAGATTGCTCGTTTTAGCTAGGAAAATAATAAATGAGGCCAGTATGGAGTGAATTGGTTCGCTATGAGGTTACAATAGTTTGGGAGATAGGTCATTCAAAATAGGAAGAGGAAGATGGAACCTATCATCAAGAAACTCTTTGAAAAATGTCACACAACCAAGTGAGAGAGTTGTAGAGCCTATCAATCCTATATGGGGCATGGATCGAGTTGGAAAGAATGGAAGATTTGGTATTTAATGTTGCTTTTTCCTAGCTTAGCTATGGTGAGGGGTTTAGAATTAGCCTCATTTGCAAGCTCCCTTAACCTTCTCAACAAGCTCCTTTGTAAGATGGATAACATGGAAAAAACAACCTCTTCAACGTGTCCTTGCAATTCATCTCTTGTACATTCTGTACTTATATAATTTAGGAAGTATCCCTTTATTCACCAACAACACATCTTTTCATATGCATGCATATATGTGATACATCCATCATAAGCAGCAGAAATTAGTTTATGAACAACAACAGGAAGCATTGTTCTGTCGGACAATCTACTTTGAAAATTGAGGAAGCTAGTTTTGTGATCGAACATAGCTCAGAACAGCATATATGGTCTGTATCACAGTAAGACCAAATAGAAGAAGAGCCCCAAACAATGAGATAACTGCCCAAGGATTACCAAAGTAATCGTGATTCATCCTTGCACGCCATTTGTTGTATCTAGTGTCGCGGTGCTTCCTCATAGCCTTGACAACGTCCATAAGGTAGAAATCATATGGGTCACAGATGACACGCATGAAAAGTTTGTTAAAGAGAGTGGCAACTACTTGGCTGTCTCCTAAGCCGTTAATAATGATTTCATCTTGTTGAAGCAATTCAACATCTGCTGCCGTATCGATGAGGCAATCCATAAAGTGGGCATAGCATGTAACATATAACTTGGAATCCATTGAGCATTGCTCATACGCGATAAGATTCCTCAAGATCGATTCGGTGTTGTCGAGTATTTCTAGTCGGGGAATCTCCAACTTCCCGTTACGAAATGTAATGTCCAGGAAACTCTTGGCTCTCTTTTTTCTTTTGAAGTGAATCCCAGCTTCATTGAATATTGTAGCACTGGGAATCCATGGTAAGGCAATGACAGGGAGATCCTCCTCAGGGTTAGCATCTCGAACAGTGCTTATCTTTTTCACCTGCGATAACAAAGACGAGCACACCTTTGATGGCAACGTTATGAGTACTGTTTTAACTAGCTTAGAGTGGCGGAGGAAGACAAATGTGGAGGACTGATTGCCATTGTCATTGCCATTGCCATTGCCATGGTTTCTTGTCGGATCGATACAAGAATGAAAAAGATGAATAATGTGGTGAAAAGTCTCCTCGTCAGAGGGAAGTTCCATGTTGCTTGAGGTATTCATGCGGATGAACTCTAATGTTAGCTTTCGAAAGGGATCGCCGTGAGGAAATGCAGATTCGTATAAAGTTTCAAGAAGAAAGAAAGGAAGCTGGTTTTCGAGCATGAAAATATCTTTTAGTACTTCAATTTGAGTCAACAAGGTACTCTCTTCTGAAATCTTCATCTCGGTGTTCCAGTCCATTATTGTAAGCATCACTAAGCATCCGTCCAGCAACATCATTTCCACAAAACTGTTGCTGCTCATCTTCACTTCTTCCGAATAGGCATCGCGTGCTCGCGTTTCCAGCTTCTTGATCCGATCCAGATAGTCCACCAAGGCCACACCAGGGTTCTCCTCGAGGACAAACTTGAGGTACTTCCATTTGAGCTGATTCATGGCCTGCAGATGAGGTTTGTCGCGGTGGTAGGGGCCGATCGAGACGAGCAATGGCTCATAGGCTTTGCAGTCGACACTTTTTAAGCTATCTGGGACTTTGTAGATTGTTGGCTCTCCGTTTCTGTCCCTAAATTTTGTGTCTGACAGACTCTTCTCCAATGTGGCTACCCAGTCCATGTCCAGTGATGTCTCAATCCCCTCATCTTCTGTGTTATTCATCTTGATTCCAAAGTAGCTAAAAATGCAGAGATCTAACAGAGGAAGGAAATAGCACAAGGAAAGGAAAATAGCACAAAGGCTTTCCCCTTGAAGATTATAATGACAGAGGAAGGAAATAGCACAAAGGAAGGAAAATGGATCAGGTGACCTATAACAATCAAGTAAAAAACCAACCTTAGAAAGCTTTCGCTAGGCTAAAGTAGCTCTATCTTACAGCTGCTGCCCCATATTTTCCTCCGAACAATCTCAAGCTTGCTTGATGGATTGCTACCTTCTCACACAGAGCAAGGTCCTATGTGAAGACTCTTGAGATGATTATTATTTACATCAAAACATGTGCATTCTGAGTAAAAGCAAGGTCCTATGCGAAGACCGTTGGGATGATTATTATTTACCTCAAAGCATGTGCATTCTGGGTTTTTGTATGTTTTTTGACACTAGAGATCCCAACCTTCGATTTGATTAATTCTTAACGAAAATTTCATTAAAAAAATATTAATTTAGCGATAAATTTTTATAAAAAATAATTCATCATAAATTTACAATTACATTTACGACAAAAAAGAAATCGTCACTAATTAATAACGTAATTAGCGACAAAAATATTTTAGTCGCAAAATTAGCGACAAAAATATTTCATCATAAAATTCGTCGCTAAAAAATAATTTTATTACAAAATTCGTTGTCAATTTTTGACGAATCTCAAATTCATCGCTAAATTTACAACGAAATCAAAATTTATCATCAAATTATGACAAAATCAGAATTCGTCGCAAAAATTGGTGACGAATTCAAAATTCATCGCCAAATTGAGGTATTGGATCGCTAATTTGGCAACGAATTCTGAGTTCATCGCTAATTTGGCGATAAAAATAAATTCGTTGACAAAAACCCTAAAACTCCCGGTCCCCCCCAAAAGACCCCCCTAATCCTAAAACTCACGTTTTTTAGGATTTTTTGGCGATGAATTAAAATTCGTCATCAATTAACAATGAATTCTGAGTTCATCGGCAAATTAGCGACAAAACTAAGAATTTGTCGCCAAATTGGTGACGAACTCATAATTCGTTACCAATTGGCAACGAATAAATCCCCCGATTCCCCTAACTCGTGTTCCCCCTCCACTGCAACGGCGACGCCCACATGATCTACTCCATCAGTCAACTTTGAACGTAAGCTACTTTCCCCTTCCCTCTCCTTTCCCCTACCCTCACCAACCCGATTTGGCCGCGATGAGGTGCAGCGGCTGCCGCCAGCCATGGCTGCGAGTTCGAGGCTGGCCGGCCGCTGAGGCTGGCCACTAGGCCGGCTGCGACCTCCCTCCCTAGTAGTTTGCTTGGACAGCTGAGTCAAAGGTGCAGATCTTGCCCTGGAAAGTATCCATACCATCAAGGAAGCATTCCCAGAGCTGGTGGAAGAAAATGAGAAAACTGAAGCTATTCATCATTCAGGAAATGTTGGACTGGAAACATCAGTATCTGCTTGATTCTCTCCATCCATGAAGGGCAGCAAATTTCTTTTTATTCCAGACATACAGAATAGGTAGAGATACGTAAAGAGGTAACTGCAAGGATCATATTGTTAAGAATCTCAATCTGCCCATGATTTCGGAATGAGATGAGTATTTATTAAACAAAAAGTAATGAGAGTCGTGTTCTCCTCTAAAATCTTGTGTTGTTTAGTTGTAAAGGTGTATCTTGGTTTTGTTGTGTAAGTTAACTTTCAGATTGTTTTTAACGGCCTCATATTTGCATGACAAATATCTGACGTGCTCCTTCCTTACAAGTCATTTTCTTTAACTTTTTAAAATTTGAGCAAAATGAAACAAATTAATAAACTAAGGAATTAAAATTTTATCCTGGATGAATTAAAGCTAAAATGGATATTTTCCCGGAGTTCATCATGGAAGTGCCGGTTAGTTTTAAAGAAGATCATCTTCTTTTTTTCTAATGAACAATTGGGACTTCGTAACAGCATGAGCCTTACAAGAAGAAAAGCTCTCTGATCCTCATACTTTTGTTTCTTTTGCTACCTTTGAATGAATTATGGTCTTTGAGAATGAAGCGACTTATGGCTCCTCTGTGGTTCTTTGACATGACAATAAATTTATTTAGTTATTCTACAAGCTAAAAGATTGCTCGTGATAATAATTAGTTCTTAAAAAGCCAAAGTAGGAGTCTAATTATTAAGATTTTACAAAGAGAATGGAATTTTTTCTGAAAGGATAATCTACATTACCCGCCGGAGGCGGGGCGGTGGGAGAAGAAGCTGGGACATCGGCGATCGATGATCTAAGTGCTAGCACAGGAATATCGGAGGCCAGGGAGGAGTCGGCAGGGCGGTAGGGGACAAAGAGGGCGATTGAGGAAGGGAGAAGGATCGAGATCGGATTGATGAGGAGAACAAGCTAATTGGAGCAGAAAGAATGTGAAGGATTACAAAAAATTGATGGAAAATAAAAAGGAGGTCACATGAGGACGCCAGTAGAAAGGACGGCTATGATGCGAGAATGCCAACGGGAATGGAAGAGTGGAGAAATATTGCGGCGAAGGCACACAAATCGATTAGGTGACAATTTGGGGGATTTATTTAATCCTATTGGGTTATTTTGTAATAAATTTTAAATTTGTCGAAAATTTTATGATAAATTTTAAATTCGTTACAAAATTTATGACAACGATGAATTCGTTGCAAAATTCATCATAATTTATGATGAATTTTGAATTCATCAAATATTTTGTGACGGATATTGGATTCGTCATAATTTTTGCGACAAATATGAGATTCATCGTAATTTTTTCGACGAATATAGGATTCATCATAAAATTTGCGATGAATTTTGGATTCATCGTAAATTTTGAATGAGAATATGTTTGTTATTTTAGCAAATTTTGTGATGAATTTTGAATTTCATCGTCAATTTACGATGAATTTTACGATAATTTTTTTTTTCTATTTGCGATGATTTTTTTTTGTTGCTAATTTCGTTACTAATTAGCGATGATTTTTAATTTTATCGCTAATTTTATTATAGATTTGCGACGAATTTTTTTCATCGCTAAATTATTATTATTATTTTTTGTAGTGTTTTATTTATCTTGATCAATGTAAATTAATCTTGAACTAAAGTCTTTATTTTTCGCGTGTAATTCATCTTTGTAGAAACCTCAAATCCATGAGCATCTATTGACACAAATCTAGCTAGTCGCATTCAATGGTCCTACATAATTCCAATAGACTAGTGCTACAATAAGAAAGTTGAAGCCCCCGGGCTACGGTGCATCGGAAGGATAAGTTATCACTCAGGCACTCACGGTTTGATCCCTAGCTACGATGTATTTGCAGGAATTTTTTCTTCAAATGGAGCGCGCAAACACAGGATGCTAGGCTTTGGATCGCCCGCCGCGAGTGCTTCCCGATTTACCCTAGCAACGGATGAAAAACTTTCGTAGGACCGGACCGATCGCCCCAGATTCGATGTTACCTGGTTCAACATTTACAATAAGAAAGTTGAAAGGAGATGTTGATCAAATAAAGTTATGTTGCGTTAATGGTCAGATGAGCTAAGGGCTATAGTGGTTTAGTCAATTATGTTAGGACCAAAAGGGAGCTAGAGGAGGGGTATGATTAGCTCCAATCGCTTCTTGATGATGATTTGCAACGAAAACTTTGAAGCAATGCTAACACCGTTGATTTTACTTGGTCTTCATCTCCTTGAGACCACTAATCTAAAGGTTTACTCTCCTCACTCACAGATACACTATAAAAATCTCTTTCTAGGAGGCGAAGAAGCCTTGTACAAACTCAATACGAGCTTACAACAAATACAAGCAAAAAGAGAAAGCAAATACAATGAAAATCTCTACAATGAAGAACCTTTGTTTGTGATGCTTGCTTGTTGCTTTGGAATGCCTCATATAGGTTAGAAATGCACCAGCACTTCACCTCTGACCTTGCAAGAACTTGTATTGAGAGCTTGTGGAGAAGACACAAAGAGATGTTGCTTCAATCCACGTGAAAACATTTTATCCTGCTGATTTAGGGTTTCTTAATCGATTGACCTTACTCACCAATTGATTATCATGTCAAATCTGCCCATTCAATACCTCTTTTTCGAATGCCTAATCGATTGGTGAACCAAGCCAATTGATTACCAGCTTCTTAATCGATCAACCAATCGATTCAGAAGCTTTATGTTCTCGCGACAAATTGACCATAATTGATCACCCAATCGATTGGTCAGGTTGTAATCGATTGACCAATTGATTATAACATCTTCTGTTCTCTCACGACAAACACACTATTCACTCGACAAACAACTCCCAATCGATTGGAATGCCTTAATCGATCGACTGATCGATTGGGACAACTTTTATTCTCGCAACAAACTCAGCCTAATTGATTAGTTGATCGATTCCCATAAGTCTTAATCGATCATCCAATCAATTCAAGGTCTTACTGTGTCTCACAAAAACTTACCCTTCAATTGATTGACTCAGGCATCTAGTCGATTGACTCTGTGCCCAATCGATTGGCATAGCTCATGCCACATGTCAAGTCCTCCTTGATCCACTAGACTCATGATCACATGACAAGTGTTCAGCTCCCAACTGACCCACCTTAGACTTGACCTAGTTTCCAACTAGGTTTGCCTAGTCATACTAAGATTTTTCTCTTGTGCCAAGTGTTTAGCTCCCAACAAACACACCTTGGACTTAACCTAGTTCTCAACTATGTTTGCCTAGTCCCACTAGGACTTCACTTGTGCCCAGTGTTGAGCTCCCAGCTAACACACCTTGGACTTAACCTAATTCCCAACTTGATTTGCCTAGTCCCACTAGGACTTCACTTGTGCCAAGTGTTTAGCTCCCAGCTAACACACCTTGGACATAACCTAGTTCCCAACTAAGTTTGTCTAGTCCCACTAGAACTTCAGTTATGCCAAGTATTTAGCTCCCAGCTAACCCATCTTGGACTTAACCTAGTTCCAACTAAGTTTGCCTGGTTCCCAACTAGGGCTTTCCTTTGCCTAGTACCACTAAGACTTATGGTTGCCTAGTCTCACTAGGACTTTCATTGCCTAATTATCAACTAGGTCTTTCATTTGCCTAGTCTCACTAGGTCTTTTCTCTTGCCTAACCTCAGTTAGAACTTTACATTTGCCTAAACTTCAGTTAGGACTTTTCTTTGCCTAGTCCCACAAAGACTTATGCCATTTTCAAATATTCGGTCAACCTTTGACCTACTTGACTTCACACAAACATATTGATCAAACATCTAAACCCAAGCTCGAGCCATCTCAAGCTTGGTCAACTTGGTCAACCCTTGACCCGGAGACAATTACACTAACAATCTCCCCCTTTTTGATGTTTAACAATATGTTTAAGTTAGGCTAACCCATATTAGCTCAACTCCTTTGTTCATCCCATGTCAAAGCATAAATGAGGGTTTCCTAACTTGAACCCTACATTTTTCTCCCCCTTTGACACACATCAAAAAGCTCTTTCCAAGAGTCTCTTCTCAAGTGAAAAATCTCTCCTAGAGATTTACTCCTCAAATGAAAGTCTCATATCTTCAATTATTTCAACACAATGAGGATTCCTAATCTTCAACACCTCTAATGCTCAACCTAGAGCATTCATCACAATGAAGATTCTCAAACTTTCATTGTCTCCTCATCCTTAATAAAAATTCCAATTCATGCCTTTAAGGAAGACCTCCCCCTCAAAGTATGCTTCAACTTCTATCATTGCACTAACAATGATTTTGAGTCTTTCTAAATCTTTAGAAAAACTCAAAACGAAGTCAAGAAGTTAAAGATTCAACCTTGAATCTAAACTTTCCCCTTAAATCTAAATTAGTCTTCTTTAACCATTTCTTTCTTATATTCATCAAGAAAGTTACCCTTATATACTTGTCCAAGCATTTCATAGGGCTAGGGATAGTTAAGTTGACTAATCCTGGCTTAATTAGCTAAAATTAGACATTTCAGTCAAAAATCAGCATTGTCAATCGATTGGTTTCACATACCAATCGATTACGGCCATTACTAATCGATTGGAGTTGGGTTTCAATCGATTACGCCACATCCGATTGATCGACTGATTGATTCCGTGAGCTTCTATGCTTGCGGGAATTAATCACCAATAGATTGACAATAGTACCCAATCGATTGGAATTTCTGATTTCTAAATTCAATTTCAGATCGAAATTCAAAAATTCCTAAATAATTCTACAAAATTCAAAAAATCATAAAATTTTATGTAGACATTATTTATATCATATACTATCAAGAAAAATAGTTTTCTATGAAAATAACTCTCATTTTCAAAGATTGACACAAAATTAGAAACTATTGAAAAACTTCAAAGTTTCATTCTATTTTGTATTCAAATAATCAATGATGTTTTCTATCAAAATATAGACTTCACCAAGGTTTTCTAAAATAATTTTGAAATGATTTTAAAAACCAATTTCCAACCATGATCTTTGGGCTAAATGCACATGACTTGTGCATTAGCTTTCCCCATGATTGGACTTCACATAATCCATATTTTGATGAAACTAAAAACTCAAATAGATGCACTTAATCAACATCTTGAGTTTTGTTCATTTTCCTAACATCTCACTTGTATATATTTTGTCTCAATACACATACAAGTCAACCTTATGATTTTTGTGAGATGTAAAATGAGTTTTCCCTAAACTAAGGGATCAAGCATCTCTAACTATGCATTCTAAGCTTGATCATCCAACCTAGGATGTCAATTGATGTCATTTGTTCTTAACTTTAAGAAATTTAAAATAATGCATGATAATGACCATGGCATACATCAAATCCATACTTTCAAAAGAAAAACTATCGTAAATGATGATGCATGTATGACATGACATATATCAAATATCATGGCAAGATGTAATGTCAATGTGTATAATATGATGTCATGGCATGTGATAGGGCACATAATCATGATAATTTTAGCTTAAAGAGAAATACTTAGATTTTCCATCTAAGTCTTAATAACTTAATTGTTATGTCAAAACTTAACCTAAGTTGTCCTTATCTCCCTAGAAAATACCAAAATCCCAACTTGGCATTTCTTAGAATTCTATCCTATTTGTACCAATTTGATTAATCTCAAAATCTCAAATTCTATTGGCACACTTTACTTCTTCAAGAGTAAAGATTAACTTCTCATTTCCAAGATATCACAATATCTTGAAAATGCTCTAAAGTGCCAACTTCACCATAGTTGGGTTAACTATCCTTCCAAATAGAGTTGATACACTCCAAATCCATCTAGGGTGTAGAGAACACACTCTTAGGAATCCAATACCTATTGGTGCTCCTTGGGTGTTCTAGGTACTCATTAGGGATAACTTTTCTAGATATATTCCTAATGACCTTTCTAGACTTCTTCAAAGTCTTAGTCACCTCTAGGTCAACTCTAGGAATAACCTTCTTTGTGACCTTCTTAATGACTTTCTTAGACTTCTTAGAAGCCTTAGTCATACTAGTCTTCTCAAGGTTAACTATAGGGATAACTTCCCTTGTAACCTTGGCTTGAATACTATGCCTAGAATTAGTTCCATAATTATATGGAACTCTATGGTAAAATGACACATCTTTCTTGGCTTTAGGTTTGTATCTCAAACCTCTCTTGCCCATAGATGATTCTAGTTCTCCTATACCTAGATTTTGTTTCTTGGACCCTTTGACAATATTTGTCATTTTTTCTAGAGTCTTCTCTAATTTCTCAAGGCTTGACCTCAAGACTTGATTTTCTATTTTTAAATCCTCAAGTTTTGATTTTCTATTATTTCCTTGAGCATTTTTCTTTTGGGGCATATTTCTAACTTCCTTAGAATTCTTGCCTAAATTATTTCCTACCTTCCTAACCTTAGGTAAGGTGGTCCTAGCATGATATGCTCTATAATTTTTCTTAGAATTGCCATGCTTCCTATTTTCATGATAAATAGCACTAAAATGAACATGCTTGTTATCATGAAATGAAGGAATACCATTAATTAATGGTACCTTAGATTTTTCCTTGGAAGTTCCCCCCTTGATTTGGGCTTCCACCTTTGTTCTTGGTCGAAATCCTCTCCCTTAGACATTGATTTCGATAATGCCCTTTTTGTTTGCATGAGAAGCACACAATGTGTTCCTTTCCCTTGCGAATCAAGGTATTGACCTTCCTTGGCTTCTCCTTCACCTTGGGTGCCACTTGGGTCTTCTTCTTGACTATGTTGGGACACTTACTCTTATAGTATCATTTTTTCCTACACTCAAAGCACATTATATGATTTTTATTTTTATGAATTGAAATTGGTATACCTTTACTATTTGTGCTTTCTTGACGTGAAGAGGTGGATCACTCTTCTTTCTCATTGTCACGATCCGAATGTCGAGACTTTTTCACGTTCCGGTGTCAATGACCTATGCTTCCCCTCAATCCTTGAGGTGGATGCTTCTTAAATTTCTTCTTCGAATGTTGAGCACCTTTCAACTTCCGAGTCCTCTTCCTCTTAATCCAATGAGTCTCCCTATTTGAATTTGTCTTGACTTGGCAAAGTGGAGGGATCTTCATGGAGCTTGATCAACTTGCTCCATAAATCTTTGGCATCTTGAAATTCTTCAATTTTGCATAATAGATTACTAGGTACTAAATTTACCAACAATTTGATTACCTTCTCATTTGCCTCGGATCTCTTGATTTGCTCCTCGGTCCATTTATTTTTCTTGAGGAGCTTCCCTTTTCTATCTATGACAGCTTAAAATTCCTCCATTAGAGCAAACCATTGTTCTATGTCCATCATGAGGAAATTCTCAACCCTTGATCTCCAAAGATCAAAGCTTCCCATATCGAATGATGGAGGTGCCCGGATGTCATATATGAACTCATCTATGAAATCCATCTTTGAACTTGAGCTCCTTTGATGATAAGTCTTTGACACTTTAAGCTTTAATTTCTTCTTCTTCCTCAAGCTTTTGCTCTTTTCGATGATTAGTCCAATGAAGAGTGACCTCGCTCAGATACC